>JAEBDU010000099.1:941827-1150661 GCA_016802625.1 Heliconius numata
TTTTTTCTATTTATTGTATCAATTTTATATAGAACAAAGAGAAGAATTATTTAACTTTATTTTAGTAGTAGGTTGGAATAAAACAACATATATTTTGTGTAAAATGTATTTTTAATGGGAATGATTTCCAACATCACAATAACAGGTAAAAACTATGGCATCGTCCACAATTTAGTTTACAATAATAATAGAATACCAGCAAAATTTTATTATTCAATCATCAAATATTAAAAATTTTGAAATTGTAATAAAGATTACCGTTGTCGTTATTTTAAAAGACAATGTTTGAATGTTACTTAACTTTTTAGATAAATGAAATAAAGCACTTTAAAAATGAAACTTATTTTATTTCCGATGCTTAGAAATACAATATATAAGGCATCATATAATTGAGTCTACGTCATAATTAATTTATAATAACAAAACAAATATGTTTCTAAAAAAAATAACAATGTTTTTGAATTACAAATACTTAGTACTTATATTTTTATTATATTGAAGAAAAATATAATTTTGCTGGTAAAAACAACGAACAACACAAGTAAAATATAATTAATTTATTGCACATACAAATTTGGAATGGGATTTCATTTTATTCGTACAAATCATACAAACACATTAATTAATTATTCGTTTCTTTTTGAATCACATTTTCAGTCTGTCATTGATATGACATTGAATAATCATCAGATATTAAAAAAATATTACTTATCTGTTGGAATTTTTACATAATATTCATTGCAAATATTAATTTCAAAAATTTGAAAATGGCGGAGGCTCCTCACAAGAATATTGACTTTTGTTTTAAAAAGTTGTTATTTGAAATCGATTAAGTGACTTATTAATTTATGTTATAATAAATTGTTGTTATAGTTTGCAATATTATATTAGGAATAGCATATCGCCTCATAATATTTGTAATGAACATTATTGTGAGTGATATAACATTGTATGAAAATCGTGATAATATAATTTTATTAACATGTAAAGCGTTTTTGTTTAAACTACACTCGCATACTGTCGGTTACTGTTTCACTTAGGATAGGACGATCAGATGAAGAAAGACAGTTATTATAATAATTATTATATTTTTACCTTTAATAACGTATTATTTATAGAGAAATTAATTAAAATATATATAAATAAAGTAACAAAAATACTCATATTTTATATAATTATATATATAAAATAGACAAAAACAAAGATATTAAAAAGAAATATGTCAAAATACATAACTAGATGGCGCTGTTGTCTTTTTTTATAATTGAAAGAGCCAAAAGTATTCTGTCTTTCCTCTCAGACCAACTTAAAGTTAACCTTAAAAATTACTTAATATAGAAAAATATTGCCAATCAATAAAATATATTGGTAACACATCTTAAATGTAGATACATTGGCAAATTAATTAGATTCGCTGCCCTACACCATGGACGTGCTTTCAAAGGCGACCTTAACCTATGAAATTACTTTAATATAAAGTAAATGATTTATATTTAAACATGGGCTTGGTGAAATTATTGAGAACATAATATTTTTAGACCACAAAAAATATTAAAGACTGTAAAAAAATGCATAATTATTTCTTTTATTCATTCATTTTCTTCTAAAGAAGTAAAACTATTTTACTGATTTGACGTTGATATTTATTTATATATTATGTCCACATATAACATAGCTGCATCTTATACAAAAATAAATATAAGTTGAACTAATATTATATTATAATGAAATTTAAGTTATTGCTTTTAAAAATATGTAATTACAATTATAATTTTTACACTCATCAACGAAAAAAATCGAAATAAAAATATTTTAAAAACAAAAAACACACAGTTAAAATAATCACATTTTGACATTTACAACAGAAAAAACAACATTGAAAATTAAATGAGACAGAATAACGTGTAATATAGGAATAATTGTATTATAAATAAAAATATGTTTTATTAATAACATACATATATCTATAAATATAAAAAATAATTGCCTTTGTTTAATTTTTTTATTAAAAAAAAGCAAAACGCAACGGCACAATAGAATAAATCAAAACAAAGCGATAAATCTGTGCTACATCTACACTACACATCCAAGCTGCACTTACCTGTTTCTAAATTAAAACATTAACAAATAGAAATTTAAAAAAAAACATATGTATAAACAAAAAAATACCAACAGGTATTTTTATTGGGTAATTTTACAAAAAACAAAATTGTTTGTGAAATTAAACAGATTATATCTAAAAAAAACTGTTTAAATTAAAATTGTTGTACTTCAAATTATTCATATAAATAAATAAATAAATAATGATATATACACAAACATTGAAAGCTAAATAAACATAACAAACACAAAGCAAAGCTACCATACATTGATACCACCTTTACCCCCGTAAAGTCAATCGATACCACGCTTACCCCAGTCTTGATTCTCGATCTGTCCTAGCCTACGTGCCGTCTACAGCTAGCGTACATCGTCTAACCTAATACAACCCCACTATCACTAAACTTACAATAACTCGCTATAAACATTGTAAAAATAAACTAACGGAACGCTATTTCGTAGCAAACAGTATTAATACATAACGTTTCATATAATTTGGATTAGTTAGCAAAAAATATCTTTTATAAAGTCACAGCGATGTAATATCATTATTATTATTATTCTTTATTCAATAAAAGGAGAAACAATAAGTATAGTACAGTTTAATTGGAAGCAAACACAGATTGGCAAGAGTCAATAAACATAGACAATTAAAGAATCGAAAGAACTGCATAAATAGAACTGCCTTACTTTATCATAAGAATCTGCATAATCCATAAGAAGCGCGTTGTCGATTTGAATATTTACACTTCGTCAAAGCTTCTATCGGTTTCAGGAAGATCATGAAATACTTATACTTTACGTTAACTATAAAACACGTGAGACTCAGTAAGCTGTGCACACACACGACAAGAATCAAACACATAATTGACATAGCACGACGGACAGATAATTGCATTAGTCTATACGGCCGAGAGCAAGCCTAGCGGAAGGTACAGGATTGTCAAGCAACTTTAGAACTGACTTATTGGTTACGATTGATGTCCTATTACGATACCAATATTTACAAGGATATTATTAATAAGAAAATATTAAATTTAGTATAAAATGTAAAACAATTAGATATACCGATGGCAGCAATCGTAAGATCATATTTGGAAAGGATTTCAAAGGCAAGAAGTAGGTGAGCACACAAAAAGGCAATGAGCAAGGACAAAGGAGGGATGAGAAGTTTACGCCACAGCGGGACTTGTAACAACAATTTTATTTGTTATATTAATATTATGATATACAAAATATTAATTTATAGCTGACTAGATACAAACGTTCCAATGGCGCAAATTGAAAGTGAAGATGTTAAAACACATATTTATATACTCTTTCATTCTAAGGCGTTCCTGATATGCATACACCGTGTATACAAAAATAAACTGCTCTTCAAATCGATAACAACATTATAATCCATTTGCTCTACTTATATTAATTTTAATAAAATTCAGAAACATATTGATTTGTCATATAAATTGTAATCGATCTCGTAAGTATGTAATGATATGTGAAAGGTTGTCTCAAGTAATTTTATTACAAATACTGTGTAATTTTGGCTTCCTTTTTCTATCTATATTTTTATCTGTTTAAAATATTTTACCAAATAAAATTGTTTGTGAAAAATATTTTTATACCGCTGTTATTTATTATTTTCAAATTTTACATAACAAATCAATATATCAATACATAATTTATATTATACGCTTCATTGCCTTCAGGTGTCTTAATAAATCTACTTGCAACATTTATCTATTTACTACCATATTGTCATTTGGTAATATCGCTTTTGCTTTTTGTAAGCTGTGCTCCTTAGGGCTAATACACACTGGGCAGAGGAAGCTCGTCCTAAGCGCCCTTATAAAACACGATTAAAAATCTATGTCTATATTACCCTAAGCATTATATGATAATCGTGTAACAGTCTCAACAGACCTATATTTTAAAAATCTACGCCTATTTCAGAAAGATCTACCATTTATCCGAAGACCAAGCGTGAACGATCGTACATTTGGAAGAAAATAATCACAGTATAAAAATCACAATTGAAAATAAAATAATAACGTGTCTTTTCGCTTCTCTTATTAATTATCTGAGATCTATTTACAAAAATATGATACATATACAATATATTATTGCAAAAATAAATAATTAAATTACGATTTATTATAGCTAGTAACATTAACAATTCATTTTGAACGGTAAGCAATATTATTCAAAATTACATAGGTATTGGCGGTGCCACTATCAAAATCGACAAAGCCAGTGTTAGCCTTCGACGCCGTAATGGTGTAAAAGTCTTTATCAAAAGTAAACGCAAGCATTATTTCTTGTAAAGAAATTGTGTAGAACTCAACCGTGCCAAAACTGCCAATTTTAGTATTTTGCAGTGGCAATACCAATACTTAAAACTCGAATTTCTTATACATTAAATGTGATCTCTCTCTGTAGTTAGAGCTATCTACTATTAATAGTCTGTTTTCTCAAAGTTCCCCCTTTCGATAATAGTTTGCGAAACAGTGAACTTTAAAAAAATATCTTTTATTTTTAATTCGATCAAACGTCGAGCGCAATAGCTAACATTACAAACTATAGAATATTCTATCGTTCCCATTCAATATTACAAAATAATCTTTACGTAGCACTTGATATGTCCACGGTTACCCTTGGGCCAATTGCCTGTCACATTATTCATTAGGACATATGATATTGCCTTCCTTCAATTTAAAACTTCTAAAAACTGCGTATATATTGGTAAATTGCAAGTAATATTTAAGATGGAATCGAGTTTCAAAACGACCAAAACCACTAAAATCTATTACTGATACGTATTTAGATTTGAGCACAATTTTTAAAAATTTAAGCGTCATGGCCTTGCGAAGCTTAGCTGTCAAACCTTTTTCCCGTACTCTTACGATCATGATAATAGCCCTGAATCGGTAAGATAGAATATTCTAAGGTTCAGTATAGACGAGAATCAGACACGCCGAGGTTTTCCAGGACCTGGACACTCCGTTGACTTGATGATGGACGCAGCATAAGTTTCCCTTGGCCTCACGGGATCCGATTCCATGAATCCCGGATTTAAAATTATATTAGGCACTAATTCTATTACATCTTGCTCTTCTGAATATTCTGTTATTGGTATGAAATAATATAGGTAACAAAGACAAATGGGTAAAATCGATCCAAAGGGGGTAAAAGTGGTTAATAAAATGTTGTCGGGTTAATACATACCATCACCATGTGTAAGTGTGATTGTTTGTTAGTGTGCAGCCCCGCAGTCCAAGCGTGCGTTCCAAGCGAGTGCGATAGAAGGGAAAGAAGAAAAATTTCGAATGAATAAAAATGAATAAATGTAGCTTAATAATTATCATTAGAGATTATGCAAAACATGCGAGTAGATAAAATATTTTTGACAACTCACTCTTAGTCGTTTCGCGAACCTCCAGTTTGAAGTTGGCCAATAGAGTTAACTACTAAAGATGTGACAACTAAGGCGATGAAGCAAAATTTTCTAAGAGCAAGTTTCAATTACATGTCAGTCAATCAAATAAAACTTTATTTTAAAATTATTATATTTATATTTTAATACTTTTCATACCAATGCTTACGATATAAGTTTTTATTTCATATATTATTTATACTTTATAGTATGTAATATTATGTTTGATTTAGTAAAATGGAAATCGTGTTATATATATGCATACTAATAGATTAGTAATAGGCAAAGTATTTAAATGTTATTTAATAACTTCATATATTTTATATTTTTAGAACAAGGGAACCCTACCCTAGAGTTTAGCACAGATTTATTCATGCATGGTACTTTTCCTCTCGTTTTACCCGATGCAAAGGTCAATCAGCAAAAATAAAGCCCTGCACCTAAACCATAGGTAGGCTTACGTTTGCTTATATTTCAACGAATATGTGAAAATAAACATTTTAATCAACTATAAGAAACAATGTTAAGGTATATAAGGAAACACGTCATTCAAGGTATAATTTAATTCTCACGTTATCCTGTCTCAATATTGACCTTTTACTGATCATTTATATGTACTTTATATTTTATTATTCTTATGAATATTTAACCCTATTTTATCTAACTATTATAATATTTGCTTCTTTGGTTTAACCACTAAAAGATTATTTATGGTGCGAAAGTAGAAAAGTCTAGTGTTTACAAGTGGTCCAAGAATATTAAGTGGTCCTAGTCATAAGAATATATACTCGTATGGAAAGGCATTCTATTCAATATGAAAATAGTGAATATGAATTGAGAAAAAAAACTTTATATCTAATAAGCCCTTCTATATTTAAGGGTTACTTCGAACAATATCTAATTTTTACACGATAAAGTCAAAATTTTGGAATGTAGTTTTTAGGGAATCAAAATTACTCAATCAAACAGTCAAACTCGTAGATGATAAATAAATAAAAGCGTTATGGCAAGAATTCATCGTATACATAATAAGGAAAGCTCTTCTATAACTAGTTCTACTAGAAATCAGAATTTACAGCTTTTATTAGATATGAAAAAAAATAAAAGCTTAGGCAGAGGGAACCTACTGTTAAGACAGTTCGTTCTCAACTTTCTGTTGAATTTATCAAGACATTGCGCGTTGCGTGGCGGATCTCAACACCGGGCTTTCGCTCTGTTGCCAGAGCGAAGAAATGACAGTATTAAGAAATAATAATTCATTCTCTCGAATGCGCATCGAACCCACAACGTTCGCCTCACTGTCACACCCTTCTGCCACCGCGCCACGATGGCTTCTAAGCTATTTTAAATTTCTAAAAGCTATTTTATTTAATGTATTTAAAAATCTACACTATCACCTGGCCTAGCTTTCTTGCTTCAAGCTTCTACCAAAACTAATATCTATAAGAATATATCCCTTGTAGTAACTAATGAGATAAATCCTCCAACTATATCTCTCTACTAATTACTTTCAAATCCAAACGTTATAATTGACGCCAAGTTGGTTGCTTTGGTCCGTTAACTTTAATAGTAAAGTCTAAAGAAAATTTATTATAAACTAAAATACATATATAAAGCAATATAAAATTGTTTTAGGCAAAAAGAAAGGTTTTGAAATAACAGAATAGAATTTAAAAGTTATTGTTTTAAAATTAAAGTATAAGTAAAAAAATATATATATGTATATATAGAATTCTTTAGACTTTATCATAATTATGTTGCATATTTAATTACCTGATAAAATGACATTTTGTATTGCTTTTTTGGTATTTTCTTACATTGTACTAAAAACGCGTAGCACCTCTTTACACCGCAACAAAGCTACGTAAACTTCTTTTTATATTTTCTTATTTTTATATAAACTCTACTTAGTACTACGTAAAATTGTCTTTTTGTGTGTTTTTATTATTGGCACTTTAATTAGTTTTTTATATAAAGTAGAAGTAGAATGTTTGTAAATTGATAATTATTTACTAATATTATGATTATATTTATAATAATTATAGTCGTTATTAAAGCAGAGTGTCAATTACGTGTTTAAAGTTTACTATATCACTAAACTATATTATAACATATTAAAATATCTAATAAGGCTCTAAAATATCTAATAAAAATATTGCTTTCAATTTGAAAGGAAAAATCTAATTTTTTGCACTATAGCTTCACTAACCTACGAAATTTATAAGAATGTTTTAATTTGTTTAGTATAATAAATTTAAATAGTAATAATAGGGTTATTTTTTGCAATCATAAGATTGACTTATTAGTTAACAAACTATAAAATATTTTTTATATCTATTTAATTTTAATTATTCACTTTTATAAAATTTTTAGCTTTAAATTTAGCTTGGTAAATTCAAATGTGCTCTTGTGAAAAATATTAAGTAGGATATTTTTAAATACGATAACTTTGGTTAGGCCATTTTGCTCTAAGGATCTCAAAACTAATATAGATATAGTCATTATCTTTAGTTAAAAAGACCCCATTATACCTAGTCTACTTTGAGATAATGCTAATAAAAGGCAATGTTTATTCATATCGACATCTCATGATATCTCTTTGAGGTACAGAAGTCAAATTCGCATAAATATTCATAGCGAATTTAACTTCCATATCACTGTCTTATGCTCTATAATTAGTTTAGACGAAAAATCTTATATTTGTTTACATATTTCATATCACACATATTGTTTACATCTTACATATGATATGAAATATATTATGATATTAAAGATATATTAGAGCTTAAATTAATATTTTTCACTATTTTATTCTTGATTGCAGGTCTTAGACATTTAGTAATCGTATTTTAAATAAAATAATTAATTTAAATAAATTTAGATAGGTACAACCCTGATGATCAATATTACCCCATTAATAATAACTGTACCTACATTATATCAACCCATACAAAAATACACTTCTAGCATTAACACCTGCAACCATAGTGAAATCCAGCATAATAATACAGTTTTACAATAATATCAATTCAATACAATATAATAGTTATATAGTCTCATATACATGTTTTAATATATTTTTGAATAGTTTTCGCGGTCCCAAAACCCGTCAGTGAAACAGAAAGTACAGACGGGGCAAATTGGGCCGCGAGGTCGGTAGCTAGGGCTCACCTGATCTCCGCCACTCGCGGCACAGGACAGCGCAAGTACCCGCCGCTAGGACGGCAAGAGTGCCCATCACTACGCAAACCGCTGCCACCCACGTGCGAGTGTCAAAAGTCTCCGCGCCTTCTAAGAAGTGCTTGTAGAGCTCTGTGGATAATTTATTTAATAATAGTATGTAAGTGTATTTTGTACTTGTAGGTGTGCCGTCACGGCGCAGTCAAACAGTGTGTAAATGCGACAATTGTGGGTTCGATTTCGCTTACGTTTCGTTCGCTCCAACACTTGCTTAGGAGAATGGATTACTTAACATTTTCATCTTCTCGCTCAGGCGATGGTTTTTCAAACAATGGAATAAAATAAATCTATATAGGACATTAAGAATGCAAAGTAACATTTATTATGTGTGACATTGTAAACATAATAACATAGCACGTTTTTTATGTTCACATATTTACCTCGTTTCATTAATGAACATTTATAAAAATTGATTTTTATTTAAACTGTACGCTTTATTTAGAATATTTTTTCTTTATCCTCTTTTCCGAGGATCGCAGTTGCTTTTACCAGGGCAGGAAATAAAATCGATTCATTTCCACGGAGCGACGGAGTATCTAACTAGCAACCATGGTGTTTAAGAAGTGTAAAGAAAATATAAATTGAGTAACTAATTTCCAATTTAAAATTTAATATTTTTATGATCTAAAGTGCATGTTAGTAGCGGAGCTCAATATCGTACATTCGTACCTCATCTCCCAGTTCAGGAAAATAAAAACAATTAATTCTTCCTAGTGAAGATCGATTGGTTATCAGTTTCACACGTATCCCGCATGTAGCAGAGTAAGCAGAGGGATCCTAGTGTTAAGACACTTATTTACGTCGAAAGCTGGAGGCGTTCCGTCTTGAGTGGCAGAAGTCAGCGCAGCGCTTTGTGTGAATACCAGAGTAAGGAAAAATTAAATATTTCATATCCTCATTTATAAATGGGAATCCTCAAAATATTAAGTGGGAATCGAAGCAACAACCTGTCGCGTTTACACGCTTATACCCCTGCGTCACGACTGGTCTCGAAAAGCGAACTTAAAAAAGATATTTCAACGAAAAATCACTCCATTCTCCCATTCCATCCCATCAATACACAACAACTACAACAAGAAAAACAGTATCACAGTAACCAAGCAAAAGAATCCATCCCAGATTCTATTCTAGGGACGAGTTCAATAGAAATGATTGGACAATGCAAACAAACGAAGGTAATCGAGTTCAAACGCTACACGAACGACCGAAGCCGGCTAACTTAATACGCTTAGTCGATCCGCTATTGTTTGTTAAGAAGATCAGTTGCCATACCTAGTCAGTACAGCGTATTACGTGTCTATAATGTTTAATTGGCACGTTTAGTTCTTAATTATTTATTAATGGTGATTATATTTAACATTAGTTTCGTTTAGTCGCGTTGGTAGATAGTGAGGCGTTGAGTTTTGCCACTAAACAAACAATGTCTCGAAAATTGGGCGGAAACTGGGTATCGATCAACATGATACTCGTTAAAGAAATAAATAAGGGAACCCTCATAGTATCACTTTGTTTTCCTTCTGTCTGTTCGTTCGTATATTTGATTGGCCGTCTGTCAAAACAATTTTCTTAACTAAGATTCTTAAGATACCAAATATTCAGATATAATATAATCTCTTGAAGCATAGATAAGAGAAAGTATAAAAAAATATATATCACAGAATTTATCCCAAAAAAAACGATAACGTGGCCGAATCCGACTCGCACTTGCCCATTTTCATTATTTTTTTTCAAACGCACCTGCTTCCTGATCGCTGTACAGCGTGGTGGCGAGCACTTCCACGGGCGGTCCAGGCCCGAGGACGTTGTTGGCCCACACTCTGAACCAGTACGACGCGTTCGGCTCCAGGTGGTACACGTCTATTTGCCTCTGTAATTTACAATAGTATGTTGCGTTTAGAATTGTATTGTAACATAGGTAATAAAAAAAAATATTCAAGTAGGAATTGAATTCACAACCATCGCGCGTTGTATACGCGAGAAGTTTATTTTTTAGTATCACGTTGTTCCTTGTAAATATATAGCAAGACAGGCAGAAGGAACCCAACAAGAGTAAACCTATTTTTTTTATACATTTCCCATAAGCTTACAGGTTACGTCGCAAGGGTTAACGTGATTCAATATAACCTATACCTATATTACGAGTACCTTAAATGATAGATGGACAATCAAATAAAAAATACGCGTTCATACAAACAAACTCTTCAGCTTTATAATATTAAAGAACACATTTTCTTTGCTTAAACTCGCAATTGCAGCCACAAAATAATTAAATACACGAAAAACCGAGTTATAATTGAAAAATAAGACAATGCCAACCTCCTGCTAACTAACGAACGTTAGTTACACTAACGACTCACGTACGCCGGAACTGCGCCGCGAACTTTGGTTAAGTAAAAACTGTATTTCATTCTACGATGATAGAGTGTGGAAAAAAGTAATTTTTCTTTTATTTTGTTTAGTTTCATTTTAAGTAAAGTAATCTGGAATTTATCTTTTTCTTATATTTTTTTATCTAATACTATATACACTACTATTCGCGGTTATGTAGATATTACATGGTTATTTACGACTCTACCACAAAAGGAAATGCATATATATAAAAAATTAAGGCTACCTATAAACGCTAGAGGTAGCGTGACATCTAAAAACACTTTTCGCAAAGAATCACGCAACTTAGACAGATTTATGTGTCTGTAAAGTTATTTAAATGTTACCAGTTCTAACATTTCAAATGTCACCAACTTTATGAGTCACATAGCAGAATAGGCGCGAGGGAAAACGGGCTAACACTAGGTTCCCAGTTTCCCTAAAGAATCTTAATATTAATTACTAAATGAAGTATGTATTTAATTAGAATTACACAACTTTACCGAATTAGGACTAATATGGTTAGGACTGATGGGTTTCCACGCCTCCAGGGTGCCGTTGATGGGCGCAGCTGAGCGGTACTGCGCTGTGAAGTCCATTATGGGGTGACCGCCGTCCGCAGCCACGTTCCACAGTATGATGGCCAGGATTGTGGACGCGTGGACCGTCACGTTTACCAATGGAGGAGGTTCCGCTGTGGACAAGGAAATGTTTATGTTAGATGTCATATATCTATAGGTATTTACACCTGTATAACAAAATTTATAAAACACTTCCATTACTGGTCACTGGACTTAGAACATTAAAGATAGGTATGTAGGTACGTTAAGATCGAGGATTTATTGATTGGAAACGTGAGAGAGAGAAACGAGAACGGAAAAAACGGTATTTTACATTTTAAGGCTTATTTAAGAGACTTTTGCATGTTGGGTGACAGAACTCAACGCTGCGCTTCGTCTTGATACTAGAGGAGAGAAATGAAAACATTTCAATCCACCAAGTGATTACGTCATGAGGTCTTAATTAAAACTTAATTATCCCTTATCTTCGCAAAAAATTTTTTTTTAAGAAAAGCAAAAAATATGCATACTGGTAGCTTCTTTGGGCTACAAAAAACATAAAAAAAATAAATAAAAAAATCATAATATGAAAATTTCGGAAAAACACGATGTATACTATACTATACATTGCTACACGTACAGTGATTCTACCATTTTTAAGAATGTATATTATACTATACATTGCGATGCTTAGGGAGGGTGGAAGTGTTACTGGTAGCTTTTAAAATATACTGAAAGATTATTGTAAATAATATGATTTTAAATAAAAACAACTATATTAATGGAAGTAAAAATGTTTAATTAAAAAAATCATTCTCAAATAATTTTTTGTTACAAAATAATAACTCAGAGATCCTATTGCTTGCGGTGGTACTCCAAAAACACCTTCGATTCTTCACAAAACAAAGGTAAACCTTACATTTTATGCACACGGTACGTGCCTGGCCAGCTTTGCAGTACACATGTACTTGCACATTTGATATTCGGTTATTTGCGGCCAATGGTAATATTTGTCATAGCCAATATCATCGCATGATTGTTAAGTTACCGGTTTTGTATTTTTGCTTGGCGGCAAATCGTGTAAATTTTTCACTGAAATGTTTCGACTTAATAGTCGTATATAAAGCTAAAACGATTTTTACTTCCAACACCCATTGTCTCTTCTTCTTCTGCAGCAATAATGCCCGTAAAAGTGTCATCTCTTATGTAGAGCAAGAAGTCATACATGATGTCACACACCGACTCTGATTTAGTTCTTGAAACTCCATTTACAAGGCTTATTTGGTTTATATTGACGTCGATTTTCTTCTTCATTCATTCTTTACAAGAAAGAATTAAGAAATGAGGTGTAAGAGACACTTCGGTGGTATCGGCATGAATATCAGCTGCATGCGTTCCTATCTCATAATCAGAAATTTGTAAGAGGTTTAACCTTTTGAGATTTGAATTTATCGATGGCTCTGGAGAACTTTCTGTTGATCCAATCATTCCAGCTTCATTACTGTTACTAGCTCTGTCACTTGTGTCAGAGTCTGCATTCTCTTCAGGCACCAAGGAGAAAATGCACCTAGCTCTATCACCCATAGAGCTTAAAACCAAAGCAAAAGACACATGCAAAAAACCAACACCAAAGATAAGCCAAACCATATTGTGTTATAAATAGGTAAATAATGAATGTAATATTATTTGTCCCTTTATATAGTTAGGTAGTCATGCAGTAATAATAATAATAGTATTTTGTTATGGGAATCGAACCCATAACTTTGTGTGTAAGCTTTCTAGAACCACTATATCAAGGCGGCAGTACAACTGTCTTTTACATTATAATAAAATTGTTTTAGTATATAAGAAAGACATACTTGAAATTTACATTTTCTAGTAAAGTTCCAAAAAATATTGATCCTGTAAAGTTGGCAATGTATATTATACTATACACCACCAACGAAAGGTAAACGACTGCAACTGCGGCAATGTATAGTATAATATACGTTATTAAAAAACACGAAAAATACATACTAATTCATATAGCGACATCAGCATATATATAAAAAAGTGTAAGAACAGACATTTAGGCATGTGTATTTTATAATTAACATACATATTTAGGAGTACAAACATAAAAATAAAATAAAACTTACCTTAGAGAAATCTGAGCAGCGCGTCTTGACGGTTATTTTTGACAATTTTTTTAAAACTATCATAGATAAACTACTATTTTTATTTTTGAAGCATAAATAAATGTCTAGAAATGTCATATGTTTAATAAAACTAAGTTAAAAAATATTTTATAGCGATCGTATATTTTTATAAAGTTGTATGTATAGTATACTATACAAAATGAAGATAAGGGTTATAAACACTAAAGCTTATTAAAATTTGTACAAGATTTTTTTAAAGATTTACTGAAAAATTAAACCTTAAGAAATTGCTTTGAAAAGATGACAAACTGGCGTTTGTGTACAACAAAATATTGGGTCGCTGAAACCTTAGCGAAACGAGGTCGCGCCTTTACTGCTTAAGTAACAATCATGTTTAAGATTCATTTTCATTATACGAGTATAAAGTTTGTTTCTTTTGGAGAAATTAAAGTTGGGCAGTTTGAAAAATTATTAATTATTAGAGGCACAGCGACTGATGATAAACGCGGTTCTGAGATCAATTTCCATCTCTCGTAAAAAGACAAAACGCTATGTTAAGTTCCGCTACTCAACATGCAATGTCTCTAAAATTGGGTGGCCGTTCTCCACCAACTCACCACACGAACTCGAGACATTGCGTGTAGAGTGGCGGAATTAAGCACCGCGATTTAGCGTGCCATAATAAGTCCTAACTGCGTCCCTACACCACCAAAACTAGGTCAAAACCTCGTATGTAGGTATATGAAAGAACGAAAATTAGCCTAAATTTAGATATATTTAAATTATGGTTGCTTTGCAAATGAGCGGTTTGGGTAAAACTCATTAGATACCATGGCATGTATTTTATATGAATGGCCATTTAGCTGGGTACAAAAAATGTAATATGTTTTTTTTTATGATTTTCAGCTTAGTGATATTGAGGTCGCAGTAGGATATCGTCTATCTGTATTCGCGATGGTAGTGGGTTCTCACTCAGGGGAATGATAATATTTAATTTACTGTCATTTAATCGCTCTAGTCGGCGTACCTCGGCGTTGAGTTCCACTCAATACCTCGAAAATTCGGTAAAATATTGCGAACGTCTTTTTATACATAAAAAGTTTTAAACTAGCAATTAATTTAACATACCTATAGGAAAATTTCTTTTTATCGCTCAATTAATTACCAACAGGAAAATGAGAAGTTTCGAGGTATTATGTGTTGAGTGGCAAAAAATAAATTCGCGTTTTATCTTGATACCAGAAAGAATAAACAAAATAGATCATTACTCCGAGTGGGAGTCAAAATTTTCTTCGTTCTGGTGTCGAGACAAATCGCGGTGTAGACTTCCGATACTCAATGCACAATGCCTCCAGAATTCGGTGGGAAATGGGGAACGGAGTGTTTTAGCACTACGCTCCCTCTGCCGAAACTAACCTATATGTATGCGGGATACAGCGTGACGCTAAAAAAACTTGGAATTTAAAACATATACGAATATGTATATCCATTTTTAATACGAACCTATCAAAGAAACACCCAACGTAACTCCTAAACTTAGCAATTTAAACACATTTCAACCGATAGGGCAAACATTTTTTAGAGTAATTCAATTGTGCCAGCAGATGTTTTGAGGCAAGCAGTAATTAAAGCTAACGAGAACGACCGCAAAATCTGCACACAAAGCGAAGAGTGACAAAATAATTAACAATGACAATGTGCCAGTCTTCAAAAGTTGGGAGCCTCTTTTTAGTTTTCTTGTAGATAAATATGCTTGTGTAGTAATATCTGACATATAGTAGTAGGTAGTGAGAACTTAGTGTTTAGACACTATGTACTCCACTTTACATGTAAATTTCGCGATAATGAATATGAAACGGCGGAACTGAACGCCGTGCTTCGTCTTCTACCTAGAGCGAGGAAATAAAAATTAATTCCTCTGAGTGGGAATAGAGCGCGTTTGCCACTTAGACGTTGTGTCGCTATGCCATGAACATCTAAAATAAATCGTTTGCAAAATAAATTAGAAGAATCACGCTTTTAATGTACATGTTCCATACTGCAACAGTGGTAGCCAATTCATTATGGAACTGGGGACGGTTAACTGGGACATTTGCATCTAATACGAAGCTAACGACATACGGAAATTGTGAAGGAAATAGATTAACTACGACTCGTATTGGATGATTATACATATTTAGATGTCCAATATTTATTCGCATACATTTTTGCGTGGTAGGGTAAGAGTCATTTTGATATATCAATAAATTCTCCACTTTGTACTTTCAGCCAGTTTAGAAATGGGACCAGATGAAGAATACTGCTACAAACAACGCTGTAGTTAATGAAATCGGAATTGACTAAAATATTTTTAAGTAAGATGTGTTTGAGAGATGATTCAACTCACACTTTTTTCGTACTAAAATTTCAGAATAACAGTTTATCCCAGTGTGGATTGAACCAACAACCACTGCGTAACATTCAGACGCTTTCAGCTTGTAGTTTTTTAATTTCTAAGTAACTACAGCCACATGTAAATAAATGTCAGTTCAATCTCCGTAACCGCCGGGGATTGCAATACGAGTATATCAAGCGTCAGTATTTAATATTTAATGCAACTAACGCGATCCAAATCCTTTAAAGTGGATTGTATTTAATACTAGTTTTTGCGGATTGCGTTTTTAAATTTTTACTTGCAAATTTTTGTGACTAGACTCTTTCGTGTTTAAATATAAGAATGGTTTGCGTTTTGTCCCGCATAGCACGACAGGCAGAGAGAGCCTTGTGCCAAGGTACGCAATTCTCCACTTTTCCGACACTCAACATGCAATGCCGGAGAGTCTTAACACTAGGGTCCCAAATTCTCTGTGCCTACCCTGTTATGTATGCGGGATGCTATAACAAATTGTTGTAATTTCACCAACAGCCTTCCTCGACCTAGGCAACAAAAAAAAATTTTTCTATTCGAATCAATAGTTGAGATTAGCGCGTCCACATCAAACTAACTTCCATTTTATAATATTAGTGTAGGTAGAACAGAAACTACAAATCTATCACTCTCAAGTTCCATTCAAGTCCAT
The DNA here is from genome assembly GCA_016802625.1 of Heliconius numata. NCBI lineage: Eukaryota > Metazoa > Arthropoda > Insecta > Lepidoptera > Nymphalidae > Heliconius > Heliconius numata. Next base: position 958,722 of record JAEBDU010000099.1, read on the forward strand.
AATACGTCATGAAGAAGAACATTTCTCCATGGGTTTTTTGTAGTAGCGTGTCTTGTATTCAATGGAACTCATTTATCTTTCTTGTCGTGTGACACACTGAGACCCTTCCTTAAAGGCTCCATGATTGCCAAGGGGTTGTAGGGGTTGTAGATAAGACGTCTATATTAACAGCGATTTTGAGGCGAGAAGTTTTTGCTCATTCCTCAGGATTACGGTTATTTTTTACTTATAACCAAGGATATTATTCGAGCATTTCTTTTTTTCTTATGAAGCTACTAGAGGTAATTGTAGTTCAGCGGCGCAGTATGTAACTAAAAACGCGACGGATTGGATTCTCAATGTGCGGCGTTGTATTCCGCCACTCAACCACTATGTCTTGAAAATTGGATGGAAAATGTAAGCGTAAATAATTTTTTGGGTTGTCAAAAATTCTTACGGGAACGGGAAAACCGGGACTTAAAGCTTTATATTCCACGCAAACTAAGCTGTGTGTAAGAACTACTATAGTATTTAATCTATTAGAATGTTTTTATTTGCATTTCGTAGAAATAGGCAGAAAACTAAAAGCCAAGATAATTTAATTTCGTAGAATGTCGGCGCGATTGTTTATCTTTATATGAATACATATTGCATTTGTATACAACGAGACTATGCACTGTGGCATCTCTATTGTAGGTACTCGTGCTGTAAACAAAATGTTATTGCACATACGAGCACGTACCTAGCTACGAGTACATATATTTGCTCATATTGTTCATTTCTCTACATTGTCGAGAGTAAAGACCACTTTTAAAAATACAACTGTATATTATTTTGTATTTTATAATACTTATATTGTGGCCTATGTGGTTGCGATTGTCGATGGGAAGAGTGTTTTATTTAAATTTCCTCCCTTTGGTAATAAGACAAAGCGTGGCGTTAATTTCCGCCACTTAACACACAATGTCTTGAAAATTAAGCGGAAAGTAGAGAAGGTAATTTTAACATGACCTAGGATTTTTAATACGGTTATATTAACCGTAAAAATAAAAAAAAACTAAATAATAATTAATTCCACTATATATACAGGTAGACGGCAAGGCACCGCAGTTGTAAATTATTCGGCCACGAGATATGTATTATTCATCCGTAAAGCTAGGGATGGCCTCTGTGGGAATTATGAATACCTCATTAAAACCACTAATTGGCTGTTGGGATTAGTACAATTATTAACGTTTATAACATCATTTAATTCGTATAGAGCTTAGCTCTTTGAGAATTATTACGTAAAATTCGTAAAGTAGGTGCCGGCTATTCTATTATTTAGTAGTTATCATACAGTAGTTTTTCATTTGTCGAGGGATACGAATAAGCCTTTCAATCTTGCAATGCCAATATTTCGGTACTCCGAGATCTCGCATAATTTTTTCAGTTCTGCGTGTTGAAGGTTTACGAGCGAGGGATCCGCGGGACTGGGATGAAGGTTTCACAGGTCCTCTCAAGCTCGCAAGAAAAGCAATGAAAAGTTTTCGATATTCTGTTTCAATCACACTTTGCAACAAGAGTTCGAGTTAACTTAGAAAAAAAAAATTTCCGCTACAATTTATCACTTAATAAGTGACATAACATTCCTTCGCCATTTGTCTTACAAGTGTAAGTTAATGAAAATTATTTATTTCCTCGAGTGGGGATCGAATCCACTGGGTCGTAATAGCCTCTTTTAAATCTTTCACGTTGAATCTCTTGCGATGCACATCCGGTAAAATATATCAAAACTCTGTATCTTTAGAACATATCAAGATGGAGATTTTAATGAGTATAATTCAAGAAACAACTATAATTAGCAGTAGCATTGTTTTCCTGTTGATATCACAAGCTTAGATAATTGTTTGTAATTATTTTAGTTTAAATGTTTCTAATTAAGCCTTTGGCTGTAATACCTGTAATAACATGCTAAAGTACCCAAGTACTTTTATGGCCGTCTAGGTGCAAATGGATAGTTTCCGACTATAAAAGAGATGCTTATGGGTTTGATGCCGAAATGGAAGTAATCTCCCTTTAGAATTGTCCAAGTTATTTTCACTTTTCCCAATTTGGCAACAGAATACCTGAAGATACTGGGATGGGACGGATTCCCGTTTCATCACGCAATACGTTGAAATTAAAGAGCGGAATCTTAATTTATGGTTTAATTACATAAATTAATCTTAATATTAAATTTCCATGTTCCTTCTGCACTGCTATTTGCAGCATACATAGTGAAGTTAAGAATTTAATTTAAATGAACCCGCAATCGTAGAGTTAGATAATTAAAAAGTTTTTACAATCTGTAATCGACATTTGCTGACAATGTCTTTAGATAACGAAGGCTACCCGCATCTAACGCTACCTCGGCCCTTTGCTTTTTGTAACCGGAAACGATAATAAAACTTTATGCTATTTAGATTTGGCTTAACTTTAGTTGCGTATATATTATACTAGCGGCCCAATACTTAATAATTATTTAAGTTTATTAAGGTAATATTACCATGTACTTAATAAATCGTAATTTAAATATTTTCCCCGATCCCGCGGGAATTCCATGTAAAAATGTGGCAAAATTTGCTCTATTTTTAAGTGAAAATTTCATAAAAATCGTTCCGGCTGATCGGAGATTAGATCGAATCTATCGAATTTTGTATCATGTAAATAACTAAATGCAATATATTGAAAAACAAAGGGTATTTTAAAATCGGTAACAGACATTTGAAATTTTTATACATTTGTATAATAAATAATAGTTTGTCTGCAATTTTGTTTGCTTATACTTTAAGAGGTAAATTGGTCATCTCGACTCAGATTGAAATCCCGAGAAATCCTCTCGTATGTATATGAGTATTTATGTGTTGCTAAATATCTATTTTCAAAGTTCAGTTATTTCGGTTGTGCGTTGTCTGTCAGTCTCTTAGTGACGAAAGTGTTTTGTATATACATATAATATACGTAGATCAACAGATATTTATTTAACATTAACATTAGTGTAAAAATAATAAGTAAACGTTTCTTGTTGAAGACTAAATAATATATTAAAGTACTTATAATAGAGAAGAACTATTATGTTTTCCCAGGAAAAACAAAATAAAGCTAAAGTGTCTTAAAAACTGTTGAACCGCCATAAATAGACTCGTATTAAGTCGAGAGTACGTTGTTAGGGTCAAGCGTGGCACTTTCTTGCGAACTAAGGGAGTTGTATGTGAAAAATAAAATACAAATGTAAGGCATATAATAAAAGAACCGGGGAGGACCGTGGTACAGCGGCAGAGCGTCTGTAAATAAGGCGGTTGTGGGTTCAATTTCGAAACGCATTCTCACGAAAATTGGCGTGGGGGACGGAATGCTTCATCGCTAGGTTCCCTCTATATAGGTATATACCATACAGTGTGAATCATATTCGGCCATTTTTATAATAAAACTTTTCTTCCTATTCATTTCGCGCTTTTCATTTCATTCATACGAGTGGAAATCGAATATATATATCGATATTTAATTAATTATCATTTAAGCATTTTACAAGATATTTGAGAAATTTATGTCATTTGTTTATCGAACTTTGATTGCGTTACCTACTGTTTCCAAATTGTCGATATTTAAATTATTTCTTATTTAACAAAATTTTCTCCACTTATAATTTGATATTATTCTCTTTATGTTTAAACAAATGTTCGCGACGGACAGACAGCCAGGCTGTTGGAAGCTCAGCGAAAACTTTTTATGTTCCACAATATAAAAACACTGTAATCCTAGCCCGTAGAGGGATCTAATAAATAACAAACTTTACAATGCAGCTTGAAAACTGTTTTTAATATAAAACTTTTGATATTGTGAACGCAATTGGATAGTTAAGATATAAAAAAAAAAAAAAAATTTTCTTTAATATGATGCACCACTCGCACTTAGTAAGTTAGCTGAATTAAAAAAGAAGCTTTTCTTTTTCTTCATAGAGCTATTATTATTACCCAGTGTTAAGACACTCCCCATTCTGTCAACCGGAATGGAATTGAACCCCCCAACTATTACCAACACGATAGAGTAGAAGAGTGTACTATGTGACGTTGGTTTTCTCTGTAGCTTTCATCATCCTTTAAGACATAGTATGCCGCAACCTAACGCTGTGCTTTGTTTACCTAACAGAACCAAATGAAACTTTTTTTTTTTTGGAGAATAAATATTTCATTATGGTGTTGAGTCTGGAGTTCAGCTGTGTCATAGCCAAATCTCTTTGTAAATTTAAGAAATCAGGGCATCTCATTATTTTGAAGATGGCGCGGAAATTGTATCTCATTTTGTCGATCTTGTGACAAGCGAGTAATAAGATTCAGCTTTAAAGCTCCAAATTGCGTAGGTTCTGTTAAAGCCTTTCATGGCACAGGAAACTTATGAAAATAAATATCAAAGTCAATGTTCATTTTACATATTAGATATATAGGGTTCCGAACAAAAGGAATTGAAATAGATATTAAACCTTCCGTGGGCAAGTGACATTCGCGCTTGACCACGCAGGGTATATCAGATGCAAAGAAGATACTCTACTTTGGAACTGGTCGTTTCTTCTGAAAGGGGCTCATAATAAAAGTATGTCGTTAAGCTTTATTGCTTTGTTTTCTGCAACGTTTGCAAGTACACTATCTACCCAAATTCAAAATACTTTATAAGAAGATTTTAAAATATGGCAACTGAGGTAGTTGCTTTTCTTAAACAATTACTTTTAAATAGATCTAGAAGTTGTGTAATTAAAACATATAAATTATAAATTATGTTATTATGAGGCCAGTCTGTGTAAACGCGACAGGTTGTGGCTTCGATTTACACTCGATGAAACGAAATATTTAATATTTCCATTTTCTTCGCTCTAGTGTCGATGGAAAAAGAGTATAAGAATTTGAACGTAGCAGGATTTGATCTTTACGTTTTCTGAAATAGCATTTTTCCTTACTTCCTTAGTTGTAGCAACATTTAAGAAAAGTTTAAGATATTTAATATTGCCTCTTGCCAATTCACATTTCTAAAATCTATAGAGATGCTTACAATATAAATATTTTAGAAATACATATCTAACCTATTTATAAATTTCAGTAGTTATATACCGTAGGTTATCTATTTAAAGCCACATTGTGATGTAGCGGTATAGTATAGGTACGCGGAGGACGCAGTGGACGTGAATAATGACAGTTATTAGGCGACCTTCATGCCGGTAACACGACTCCACAACTGTACGTGCGCACTATACTATGTACTGTGTAGGTACCTAGTGACTACGTTTATGCTCTCTTAGACATGTAACCTAGATCACTGAAATTCTTGAAAAATATTAAATTTCAAATGTGCGTAATACGTGCTTTGAGGGCGCTTAGGTACAAGCGGATGACTGTAAACGACAGGTCGTGGGCTCGGTTCCCACTGAGGAAATTAAATATTTTATATTTTCATTACTTCGCTCTAGTATGCATAATTCGGCGTTGAGTTCCACCACTCAACGCGTTCAGCATTCGGCAGAAAGTGTGTGAAAGTGACTCTAGGTTTTCTCTACGCTACGCTGCTACGTGCGCGATTCATATTTTCATCCACAACTAGCGCAGTAAGAAGTCTCCGTTCTCCACTTACTGTTTATCTAATAAACACAACATATTATCCGGCGGAACCCAACACCGCGTGCTATTCGAAGTCGAGCAATAAATAATAAATCCAGCCTCGTTACACATCAGTGTAGTGTTGCCATAATGAAGCCAATTTAACAGATTGCTCCTACAGTCGGGATTATTGTGCTGAATGTCATTAAATTGTTTGTTCGAGTTGATTTTACGTGTCGTGTTACATGTAACGACAATAACGTATATTTAAGAAATAATATGTTTTTTTATTTTCTATAGAGAACAAGTGGTTGGGTATTGTTTTAAATGATATGTATGTAATATTTTAAATAGAATTCTTTTTACATATACCAAAGTAGATATAGGGAACCTAGTGTTATAACGTTCCCTATCTTTCTGAATGGGAATCGAATCTCAAACGTCGAATTTACATCACACCTTGCGCTACTCCACCACGGTGGTCTCATAATATAACAAAATTAGGCTAAATACAGATACTTCGCGTTATATCTGGCCGTAGCTATTAGAACCATGTAGGTGAAGGACAACGCCGACAATGCGACTAGGTATATAATAAACACAATAGGTATTACCTATTTTCGCAAGTGTAGAGTATCGTTTAAATAAGGTAATTTTTTTTATCGTATTTGAGAGGAGGCAGAGAGAACTAGTGAAAAGTGATACAGTTCTTAACTTAATATCTTTTAAGGTCTCTGATTTGTCAAGTTTTTTGTTTAACTCTTTGTCTTGCAAATAGCAGGGTTCGCCGTGTTAGCCTAGTGTTAAGACACTCCGTTTTTCATCATGTAGCAGAATCCAAGTGGAATTTGAACTGACAATCATTTAATCTAGTAAAAATATCCGTGAGTATTAAGTACAAGTTTCTTTAGCTTTTCGCCGTTTTCTAGCGTATATCAGAGTGAGAACCATGTGTTAAGATTTCTTCTAGTCATGGGCCAGGAAACAAATCTAATTATTTTATTCACATGATAATCGAACCTACAACCAACATATTACAGTCAGAATCAAATAAATAAATGTAGCGAAAATAGCGCAGTTTCAACAACACATATGTAGGTACATATTTCAGATTTATAAACCGAGTTGAACAGTACTTTTGCGTGTTAAAAATTCAAGTTGAAATTTTTTGGTGCAAGCAGTTTCGTTTCATATGCTATGAAAATAACATCTCGTGAATCATGAACTGTTGTGAAAATAATTATTTTGTTTATTTGTTTATATTTATAGTTATTTTGTATTAATTAAATAGTTATATATTAATGAGCCATTGCGTGTTGATTGACGGAACTTAACACCGCGCTTTGCCTCATAACCAGGGTGAGGAAATGAAAATATTAAACATTTCATTCCCTCGAGTGGAAATCGAACACGTTAAGACTATTAACTAAACTTTTGACTAGGCTATAATAATATAAAAATAATACTTACTTCTCACTGTGAGATTGACTCTATCAACGTACGCTGTTTCGTTCTCCACGCTACACTCGTACAGGCCCTCGTCGTCTACGTCTACTTGCTTTAGCAGCAGGCCGCCGTCCGACTGGGAAAAAAATATTTAAATTTGAAAATTATTCACATTGTATCGCATATAACAGGGTAGGCAAAAGGAACCTAGTTTTATGGTACACTATTCCCCAATTACCATCCAATTTTCTAGTCAATGTGTTTATTTTCACGTGTTCATTGGCGCACTTAATGCCATGCTTTGTCATGTTCCAAGAGGAAAGAATTAAACAATATTTCCCGGAGTAAAGCACTGCGTGTTGGCGAATCGCAGCGCCGCGCTTTGCCTCGACACAAGAGCGAAGAAATGAAAATATTAAATATCATTTCCTCGAGTAGGATCGAACCTCCTACCTGTCGTTTACAGTCACACGCTTGTGCTCCTGCGCCACGACTGGAATAGTGGCTATAATAATAATTATAATATAGATCATTCGAAAGCAAGTTGCAACGTTAGATTTCGCTACGTTTAAATACAATCAGGCGAAAAGCAGTGAACAGAATACCTAAATAAAAAAAATATTGCCAGAATTATCTATCTGCCGTCCAAAATGCAGGTATAAAAACCTGCATTACCTTACTTTAAATCATCTTTATAATCAAAGTTATATTTTGGCAGACGAAAGTAGTAAATTTAATTTACTTTAGTAAATAATTTACAGATAGCTATATAACATGTATACTGTATAGGCACCGGCCTTGCGGTGGCGTTGCCTTGAATATCGATCAATATGGTCGTCTCTGGTAGCTGAAACTACTCCAAAACTACACCTTCTGACATTTCTCATGCACAATAGGAATCGGGAAGTGACTTGCTATAAGTTCCCAGTGGTTGTGGGTTTGATTTTCACATGATCGAATTACTTAAAGCAGTATTGAGACATTTCTCAATGATAGTTTTTTGTCTTAACACTAGGTTCCCTAGGGTAGGCAACCCTGGTGGTGGGGGAAAAACCGTGAAGCTGATTTTTCTTGTAGTATTATTAACATTCACACCTTTTCTTAGAAAAGATAAATTTCGACACAGCTTTAATCTCGATATATGTTTGTCTGTATGTATTGATTGGCAAAATAATATTGTTTTCTAGATTTTAGTGTTATACATGGACATCTAGCTCACCACCAAACGTAAAAACTACACAAAAACGTTTTAACTTCGTAATTTTTCCTATTAAGCCATTTCAACCAAAACCCTCGACAAACCATTTCTCCGCAACCACAGACGGCACGCCGCGCGCCGGCGTCACGTCAAAAAGGGACGCAACAGCCTATTTACGTGACGCAGGACAAAGGGTTCTCGTCGCGAGGACGCTTGAAATGCTCAACCGTACTGGAACACGGATCCCGAAGGATTTCTATTGGGGGATTTTTTAGCAAATAGTTTGTTTGGGTCCGCTTCCGGTGCTTAGGTCTTTTATATGTTGTCGGTGCTTCAGTACAATAAAAAATTGATGGGGATAAAAAAAATATATATATAAATATTTATTACGTTATTATTGATGCGTATAAGCATGTGACTGTAAAAGAGACAGGTTGGGAGCAGTTGGGAGCACGCAATACCTTTAGAATTCAACGGAATGGAAGTGTCTTAATGGAAACGGTATATCTTAACTTAATTTGTTAAGCTCAAAAATAACATTTTCTCCCACCAAGAAAAGTTCTTAAATATCCGAAAAATTAAGAGGTTTTTGCAATACATTTATAGCTGTTATAGAATTCTTATATACCTACTTGCAAATTTATAATAAGAATAACCATTGTTAATAATAACGAACTATTGTAAGTTATAACTTATTCTACTCAAGCTGCACCACAAAATGAAATAGAAGTCAACAAAAATAGAACAAAAGAAAAGAATAACAAAGAAGAACTAATAGCTACCAGTCTAATACACTAGACCGACTTGACAAATTACATATCGATTTCACGATAAAAAGGAACGGATATTTTCTTCGATTTACGATTAGAACAATAGCTTGAAGCCTTAATTATAACTTTATCTATTTTTTTAGCTTCACGCTGTATACCGCTTGTAAAAGGGTAGGCAGAGGGAAATCCATTGTTAAAACAGTGCTGCTTTCCTCAATTTCCTCCGAATTCTCGAGGCATTGCGTGTTGAGTAATGGAACTCAACGCCGCGCTTTGCCATGTCATCTGAGCGAGAAAATAAAAATATCAATAATTCTTTCTTCCGAGTGGGAACTGAGGCCGTTTTTTTCGTGCAACATTTTTCGAATAGAAAGATTTATTAGATTGGAAATCGAACCCACAATCATCGCGCATTCTACTGTACACGTTATAACTTCGCCTTGATAGCTAACAACAAGAAAGTTATCACTTATAGTACAGCGAAGTTCTAGACAATATATTATATTCATGCCTTTATAAGCTCGCTTCAAAGTTTTCAAGACAACAGATGTATAAAGACGAACAATTATTAGTAATTCCTTTTGCACGGTTATTATTTTTTTATTTATTTTCTCTACTTCATGCTTAACTCACATAGCATTTCTGGTAGGCAGATAGAACCCAGTGTCAAGACACACTGTTCTTCATTTCTCGTCTTATTTCTACACATTGTATGGTGAGTTACGCGTAACATCGAATCTTCAACACATTGCGTTTACGGTCAGATGGTGGAACTAAACCACGATGACCTATTGTATTCCCCTTGGGCCGTCACCGGTGAGTAGTGGAACTATCCACAAGCTGAGATTTCTTTAGCTTCACACTGCATCCCGCACACAACAGGGTAGGCATATGGAACCTAGTGTTCCCCACTTTCCGCGATTTCGTCATATTTCAAGAAGACCAAATACCTCATGTTGTACCAAACAAGCGATTTGATAATAAAATATCAAATACAGGTAGATATATCAATAGGTAACAAAAGACGAAAAATTGTGAAATATTTCACCATTATGGTAATACAATACAATTCTTCAGTACTATTATTGAATGATGACATAAATCAAACAAATTCTCTGTTCCAGAGGGTGACGAATTACAGAGAATGGCTCGTGACGACCGAATCGCTTTACAACATGCAAATGTATCGTTCAAAAATTAAAATTCTGAATATTTTCTTTCAATCCATTCAAACTTTATCACGCACTCGTTGAGTAAATACGTTTAAAAATGGCTTCGGTTGTTGCATACTAAGTGGTTTGTAAGTTTTGTATATTATTGCTATTGTTGAATAGATTTTCATTTAATTTCTATTACTATTAAACACACGCATTAAAAAAGGAGGGATATCTATAAAATTGTGAAAGTGACTATTATGTAGGTATGCAATGTGTTTTATACAATACATTTTCCTTCACGCTTAACTTGCTGTGAGGAAGGTATAAATGCTAAGCTCACGACATGATACCCATTTTAGGATACAATATGACTGTCATCACTTAAATTTTGGGCCAGTTTCGCCACAGGAGTACAAGCGTACAACACTATGTTCCCAGGTTCCCAAATAAAAAAGACAGCTTATATCTGTATCGATAAAGTTAACAGCATTATTAATGCAAAATCTCACACATGATTGAACAAGTGTTCAATCTTCGTCTTCCCATTCAAATTCTTAAAACGATTTTCGTATGTCCATTACTTTTTCAATAACGTTGGAGTGTCCCTGATTATTGGAGTATACGACAGGAGGGTTCTTGCCTAAATCTATTTTTGAAGGAGTCAGTCAGTTTAGGATTATTTACCCATTTTCCTTTCGATGAAGCACGAAATTCCTTTTAGAAGAAAATTGACAACACTGAGGATTTAACCAACTTCCTACGATTATGACTATAAATTTATTTTTTTAAGTAAAATTATTACTATTATTCTCCTACTATTAGTAACAGTACCTCCAACTAATAAAGAACGGTATTGAAATTTGCATTTAAAGTAGAAATTGAATAGCTTTAAGTTGCTATCCATTTTCCGGCATTAGACAGCGAGGGAATAAAAATAATTCATTCCACCAAGTGAGAATCGAACGGACAACCGCCGCGTTGTCACATCAGACGTCACAACGCGACGCGACGGCACGAAAAATAAGACAATAAAGTTATAAGCTACCAAATCCCATCAACATAGTAAAATAAAATACATTTTAGGTACTATTTCTCCACAAAGATATTTTACGTAGATTAGCCGCGCGGTACAAGTTGGGCGTTTACGTGTCGTAAACAATTTATAGGTTGCCGTTAAAGTTGGACGCCACACGACTTAGAGTGGTTCTAGCTTAGGGGGGCTTTGAACGATAATGTTAGAGTGAAAATTTTATTTTAAAACATTCTTATTCAAGTAAAGAAAACTTTCGTTTATGTATATCTCTGTTCTTTTATGAAGCAATATACGCTAAATAGAAAATTTAGTGACAAAAATTTCTATTTCTATACACGGTTTTTTGAATGGGCAGAGAGGTCCTCATGATTTTCTGAATGGGCAGAACTCAACGCCGCACATTCAGCTTTTTAGTTTTCACAAAACGAAACAGCAGTTTTTCATATTATGTAAATAAACTTAAAAAAATGTTATCTGGTCTATTTATAAATTACTGTTTCGTTATACAAAGGATGATTAATGGCGGTGCGGGTGAAAAAGCTGAATTTTCAGGCCATCGCTTAAAGGAGAATTCACGCGATCAAATGCTTATGGACAGTCATTTTATTTTGTAGTTATACAACATTTATTCAAATTCGAAATTTTCTTTTTTTACAAAAAAAACTTGCAGGTACTTTCGAACCACCTAATGAATATAAAGTTAAGGCCGGATTGGTAATAAGCCCAATAATTGTCGTTCAATATAAAAAATAATATTTTATTATACAATTAAAAAATGGTAGCTATTCTGCGTGAAATTAATTGATATTAATTTCACACACTGTAACAAACTATAGCATGGGACCAAAGACCTTTAAATATAATGAAAAATTCAATTTCAATTTCTATACCAACATGAAATGCTGAAAAATAAAAAAAAATATACATAAAATACATAAGAATTTCACCATAAAAAAGCAATTCAATTACTATAAGGATACCAATACACTAGTAACTTTAATATAGAATTTAGACATAAAAACTCAATTTTCTTTTATCTTTTAAAACTCTCATACGCTCATAATCGTATATTCGAGCGGTCGGTCAAATAAGAAGCGATAGAACAACCTGCATTCGACAAGCCATCATTGGAAAAGGGGCGAAATGGAATATTCCAATAATTTTTGCATATAAAAATCATTCTATTACGGAACTTTCGATCAAATCGGGAGGGCTGGTAGTACAATAAGAAAAAAAATAAACTTTTGAACGATTTATATAGTACAGATAGGTATTTCTATATATTTTATGGATTTTCATTGTTAATTGTTGAATACATTACAAATTGGTATTCTTTATTCACTATGCACGTTAAGCTATAGTGGTAGAGTGGGACAATACTTGATTAAAAACGCTACGATTAATATTTAATATAATGTTTTTCCCACTTTTGTAAACACGGCGTGGAAGATTGGACGAAGAGTGGAAAACAGAGTGTCTTAATACTAGGATATACCAGAGGGAACCTATTGTTAAGACATTTCGTTTTCCAAATACAGAGTAGAGTGTAGACAGACAGGTACCCTCTGCTAAAGAGTATGAAACAGAAAAAAAAACTTAAGATCTCAAATTGAGATCACTTAATGTCTCTAAAATAGATTATAATATACATTTATAGAGATAATAATAACCAAGGATAGTATAGGGGGTAACCAGAGTTAATAAGGCTGTCGTGGCACGGAAGCAGAAGTACGTGTGACTAAACGCGAGGGTTGTGCGTTTGATTCCCACTATGGAAAATTCATTTTTATTGTACAATATTTAAATTTCCTCACTGTGGTAACAAGACAAAGCTTTGCCGCTAAACATGCTTGTCACTTCGACAGAGAATGGAGGACGGAATGTCTTAACACTAGGTTCTGCCTACATGCGGGATAAAGCGTGACACTATGAAAAAATCTAAAAATATATTCAAAAAACATAGGTACTTCTATAGAGGTAATAAAAACCGGGGTTTGTCCGGGGAGCCCCCTCCCAGGAATGTTTATTGTGGTAAGGGAGTGTCGCGTGAGGGCGCTAATTGAAAAGCGTCGTGTATGTAAATTGAAAGCACTTTGAATCGTGTTAATTTTTTTATACAAAAAATGTGATAGGGCTGCTCAAAAATTCCTTTATAGTTTTAATATTGAATTATACAGACGTAATAATATATAGAAGGTAGAGACAGTGTGAATCATTAGTAGATTTTCTTATACTTAGCAATATTATTTATTTTCATTGTTTTACGGAGCGAATTCTTAGTAAGCTTTTAGTGCTAAGGTTTGACGACCATTAAAAGACTCATAATAGTCACACGTTTTATTTTAGCTATAAATTATCTTTGTCACTGTTTAGGGGAAAAGAATATGAAAATATATGCTCTATAAAATTACATATATACAAACCGCGGCGTTGAGTTTCGTATTGAAAATAATAGTCACTGAAATGAAAACATGCCAGTAACTTTTATTTTTAATTAATTCCTCCGAATGGGAATCAGACTGAATCTGATGTGCCGCTGTACGATGGCCTCAAACTAAGTTTATTTTTCCTCTCAAAAACTTACAAAATTCCTTTAAAACAAACACCAAGTTATAATATATTAAGTAAATTCAATATATGAAAAAGGTAAATATCTAAAATGAGAGCCGACTGAAGAGACGCTCTCGACCTCGCCGACGTGGACTGTTGGCTATTTCAGAATAAATATTTAATAATATTATAGCACTCAAATTGCTCCCTGGCGACGATAGCAAGAGAGCTTGGTAAACTTTGCTAATTAAATAAAAGATTGTATAATAAAGTAAGCAATTCGTAAATTAAATTATATAGTTTAGAAAAAGCAACTAAAAACAGGCTTTTTAATTGCACTAAAAATATATAATGTTATAAATTATACGAAGACAAACTCAAGTGGTTTTCTGGTCATCTTTCAAGAGTTCTATTATTCAGTTATCAGAACTGCATCTCAAGATAGACCTCAGAGTTGAAAGTTGGGTAATAAACACGGGATTTAGATTTTATTATATAGTTACAAATTAGTAAAACATTTGTTGCAGGTTGACCTAATAAAAGCGTGTTAAAAAAGCAGCTTCATCTTTTTTGAAGCTGAGTGGCAAAACTCAACGCCACGCTTTTTCTACCAGAGCGGAGAAATGAAAATAATCCAATTAATATTGTCAATGTCCAAGTTCGTGAGGATGGATGTTTGTTCCATTTTTACGCAAAAAGTACTGAACGGATTTAGATGAAACGTTATGCTACAACTAGAGGTAAAGATTTTGTATAATTTGGCTATAATATAGCAATACGTTTAAGCTGGCGAAGCCGCGCGTAGGACGCTAGTTGAATTTCGACTGAGGATCAAAAACACAAAAGTGTACGGCTGACACTTAACTGACAGCTTAAGCACTACCCTGCTATACTATAAAATAGTTCCATCAAGAACAAGCAATTTTCGTCTAAATTCTTAATATACATAATTATATTAGACGAACAAGATCTATGGTATCGCTGAACGTCGACGAAAGCCACTTCTCCTTAATGACGTCGGTGACCTGAATGAAGTGGTTTCACTTTTACACTGATGACGTCACTTTTCAGATGACAACGCCTGAAGGCTAAATGAGAATAGTCATTTGGACCAACATCATCAATAGATAACGAAAGTTTTGAATATACTGATTAACAAAATTATAAGATTTTTTCATTGCACGTTGTATTTATTTGCGTATTTATTTTATCTGGTAACAAGACTAAGTGTGGCGTTGAGTTCCGCCACCAAAATTCATGGTCGAGGAAATGATATATTTTCATACACAACTCTTAATTATATCCATTTGGATATGCGGGCGAAACTGTAAGTAAAGTATGGTGATAAATATAATTTGATAACCAAAGGTTGTTCACCTAGACCAAGACATTGATCGCTGTATACTTCTACACAGTAAAACGTCTTGTCTTCGTAAAATCGACGCCCTAAATCTTTGCGTCTGGACGTGCGTGACTCAACCGGCAAAGGGCGCATTTCCCACCCCCTGCCAGTATTAATCATGTCTGGGGATGCGTGCAAGGAAACCCTTTTATTTATATTCATGTGAACGTGTTTGATTAATGATTTAATTTGTTCATGATTCGATATATATTAGTTTTTAAAATATTAATTATTAATTAATATGGCCGAGAGTGGGGAACGGAGTGTCTTAACACTAGGTTTCCTCTGACTTAATTTATTTTTTTAACTTTATAGATAATAGCGTAACACTATATACGAAACCCATTTCGACTCAGTTAAAACTTTCGAGATCTTATTTCTTAGCGATAAAAAGAGGGGAGCTTGCGGTGACTCAGATTGTCTTGAAGGGGAACATCCGTGACAAATTGGTAACGTTACACGATTTTTCAGATGACAAACGAAATAAAAGCTTTAAAAAGTTTAATAAAAATCATATTTCAAGACTTTTTAAATTGTTATTCTACGCTAAGGAATGAATGTATGGCTTAATTGGCTAGAGCGCTTGGACAGTAACTAAAATTTAAAAAGTAAGTAATAAACTCTCTAAGTAATAAATCATTACTGTTGCACTTTTTCTGAATTTTTGTAGGTATATAATATATGTCTTGCGCGACACCCCTATGAGATACTCTGATATTTATTACTGCAGTTTCAACTATAACGTGGATTTAAATCACTTCATGTTGATACGACATTAGAGATATAGAACATTAGTATAATGTGTAAAATGTTGTCGATAAACCTCAATAAATCTATTAGCCACCACAAAATATTTTTTCAATTTAAATCATTAGTTCTTGAGATTAGCGCGATCAACCAAACCAACTCTTCAGATTTAAAATATTAAAGTATAGACAAGTATAAATGTTAACCAGAAAATGTCTGCACTGCAAATTACAATGCACTTAAGTGAAGATATCCGGTGTAGTCGGTGTAGTACGCTGTTATAGTTTGCAGGTGCTGCTTCAATATTAACAACAATATGTCTAAAAGTTCCTGAAGCTAATATAATAAAAGCGATAGAGCGGAAGTTAAGAACATGTAATATACTCATCACATTAGATATTTTAAAATTGAAAAGATACAATAGTTTATGAAAAAATAAAATTATATAAACATAGTGTGTTGTGGCGCGACAGGTTGTGGGTTCGGTTCCCAGTCGATGAAATAAAATATTTAATGGTTTCATTTAATCGCTCTGCGCCATACTTCTATTCTATCCACATCCAATCCACTACTGAAATAGATACGAGTAACTTCACCAACTTGACTAACCAAAAATAACAAAATAAAGAAATAAGAAACAAGCATTAAAATATTAGAAGGTAGGTACTACGAACATTTTCCGTATTCAAAAGAAAATCATTTTAAAATTTCCATCCCCATCTCGAGGGATCCACTTCCTTTCCCCCTAATAAAAGCATCCGCTAACTTCCGCTATTAAAATTGCAAACCGTTATACCATTTAGAATGAATTATTATTAGTTTTATTGATCTTCTCAGTTAAGAGTAATAATGCTAATTGACTATTATTATTAGACATGATAAATAAATAGGTGTTATATTGAGAAGTAAATAACTGGGTAGACAGGGAGAACCTGGAAGCCTAGAGTTGTATGTAAGTATTGAATATAAACAAATTACGTCTTATTATAATCTTATTGGGGAACGGCAGCGTGTTAAGGGTGACGGAGTGCCTTAACACTAGGTGCCCAGGTTATCTTTGCCACGTGCAGGATACAGCGTGACGCTAAAAAAATCCTTAATCTTACAGCCCCGCAAAATAAATGTTATGTAAGCTCAAGTTCACTTATAAGTTTACGAGATTTCCTTCCAAAACGGAAAAGTGTTTGATCGTAAGCGTTAAACTCACTTGTTATGGTGTAATTTAAGGTAACTGTGCAAGAGTGCGCGAGGGGAAAACTTTCAAAATGTAACTAAATGTTAGTTGCGGATTAAACATATTCCGTATACGTCTTTAATTTTTTATTTTAAGTTTAAATCATCATCACGCTATATCCCGCACACAAGAGAGTAGCCAGAGGGAACCTAGTGTTAAGATATTCCGTTCCCACTTTCCGCCAAATTTTTGGAGGCATTGAGTGTTGAGTGACGAAACTCAACGCTGGGTTGAAAAGAAAATATTAATAAATAATAATTCATTTAGTCGAGTGGGGATCGAACCCACAACCGTCGCGTTACATTCACACCCTTATGCACCTGGGCCACCACGTCCTCATTTTTTATCTTCACACTGTATCCCGCAAATCCCGCAGGGCGAGGAAACGAAAACAATTTATTACTACAGACTGAAAATCGCATCCACAACTCTAGAAACTTCAGAAATCACTTAATAATATAATTTGTGAGATATTCATGTCGTTGACGAACAAACGACAATCATACGTTCAAATAAAACAAAAGTAACATAAATCTTCACGTAAAAGTTGTCATCTCTTACATTCCTAATAGACTATTGTCGTACGAAATCTAGTTTGAACAACGCATTCTATTAAGTAATACAGCTGCTGCTATTCCTGACATCGATACAAATTTCTTAGACTAGATTAATTTTCCAATTAAACGGTAAACGTAATACCTATATACATATATAAAGAAGCGATCATCTAAAGAATATATCGGATTTTTATACTGTGTTCTTTATATTTGCAGTATTTAACTTAATTTTATGGTTTCAATGACTGAAAAAAATAATGGACTATTTGAACTGGATATCTCAAGTTCAACATCAGACAAGGCAGATATTTGTACGATTATATATGATATACCTGCTATTATACAATAAAATATCAGGAACTTTTGTATAAACAAGAATATAAGTTCCTTTTATTTTTCAGTAGACAATCGACAAAAAAATTTTCAAATATCGATTTTTAAATACTCTGGTCATTGTCTTCCACAGTTAAAGAATTTCTTTAGATGGTATAAACTTTCAACTATAATCTAAACCTTATTAATGTAACTGCTCTGCTATGCCGTTTATTCGTATACATATATAATTTTATATTGGTACGAAAAACAAGACAGAGACTATAACTTTTGTGAAGTAGCTTTACGAAGTAGCATGTTTAGCTTGCAGACATCAAAAGTCACTCTAAGCAATCACTATCGTACGTTTAACTATTGAAAAAGCAAGAACGTTAGACACTAATCATCGCAGAGGTAAAGACCGCCATTGTGTGTCGTACTTCACTTTGATTTGTCTGGCTGTTGCAGTCAACAGTTCATTGGTAGAGAGCTTTGTTAGGAATCAAAGCTTATAAAAGCTCTGTTTACGGTTACGGTTTTATTTAATAATTTAGTTCTAATTCAAAATTTTCTAGATTCAATTAAACTTTTGCAAGCGCTTTTGATTCGTCGAAAGGATATGATGAAGCTACCATCAGCTGGGAAGGCAGTTCTGCTTAGAAGAGCAGGCAAGAAACTCAACAGTTGCTCTTTTCAATGGTAGCTTATCCTGCATGAAATTAAAATTATCATAATTAAACACAGTGATTTGCAGTAACTTTAAATTCCAAATCCATCCAGGAATACTATTATAGATACTTATACACAGACCATAAATTATTTATTTGCTTTTTGGGGGCTGCCGTAGTACCTAGGTATATTTGAATTGACTGCAATGAACTCTCTGAAGACATATATAAAACATGACCAAGCTAAAATCCAAGGACTGTAGAATTACGCGATTAATAAACACTACCCACCCTTTTATAAGCAGGATGCAACGTAAGCTTAAAAAAAAACGTAAATTATATGGTAATTTCACAAATTACCCCTACCTCAATTAACAAAGGGTAGCCTACAAGCCAGCTATCAACATTGTGCATCTCCATTGTGTAGCGAGCGTGTATCGACTGTCGCCCATTCATTAGTCGCTTCACATCAGTGCCTTTGCAGATGCGTTTGCGTCATGGATAGACCGTTGAGTATTATTTCAGTCAGAATGACTTTAGAATCGGTAGGAATCAAATATTATTTGGTGGAAATGGGGGACGGAGTGTCTTAACACTAGGTTCCCTCTCCCTACCCTGCTGTGTGCGGAATATAGCGTGAAGCTGTTCAAAAAAAAATAATCAAATAAAATTTACATATTGCCGCATAGTTGATTTATGTATGTTGGATTACTATTCGGAATTTCGTGTTTAATAATAAATTATTTTACCATGTTAAGGGTACATTAAAAACGCATCATGTACGTAGTTTTAACTTAAAAATAAATTTGGAAAACCCAAATAACTTTAGAATGTGAGGAAAGTACGAAATATGGAATCGATCAGAGCATCGTATCCTCTCATTAACAAAAAAAGGGCTAATCTTCATAATAGCTGAATATATTTTTTTGAATAATGACTAAAACCACCCTCGATAAACAAACAAAAAACACTAAATCGGTTCAGACGTTCTGGGGCTACGATGCCATACGCAGACTTACAGATACACAGAAACATGAAACTCATAACAACCTCTTGTTTGTTTCGGGGTTTAAAAAAGATTTCACTACCATATAGCAAAACGAATTCAATAACAAGAGCCTATGTTACATATTTATTATATTATCGATAATATACTCATTCTCATAAAAGTATTTTATAAAAAGCGCATTTATAAACGTACAAGTGAATACAACAAAAGTTGTTTTATTTCAATAAACATCCATCCAATAATACTCGTATGTATGCAACAACAAGAAGTTTTTTCTTTATCTAAGCTCGCTTACAAAATGCTGAAAAGGTTATTCAATGTGGAAATTAAAACAAAATGTATAATACCATATATTTTTAGGGTCCCGTATCTCAAAAGGTAAAAACCCTTATAGGATCACTTTGTTGTCCGTCTGTTAAGATATTAATTTACCTTAATATCACAGAGTTAGTTATATATGTCTATGGTCCATTGAAGCACAAAAAAAAATAGCTTTTAAGGTGAGAGTATTTTCAGCTGAGTTGGAGTTGGTACGGAGCCCTCGGTATGCGAGTCAGACTCGCACTGAACCGATTTTTTTATATTTATATTATAAAGTCGGGTACAATCTTAATTGGAATTAATGTTTAGGTATATTTAAAAAATACTTGCATTTTCAAAAATAGAAAAAAAGCTGGAAATAATAAGCTATTAAGCATCTTTGTATTTTGTAAAATCTTGTTACTGTACTAAGGAGAACAGTGGTTAAAAACGAACGCACGTCCTAGACGTTCCCCAAGAGGCGCGGGTTCAATTTCCGCTACGTAACATTTATATTTTTGTACGTTCCTAAATATTTTTGGAAGACAAACTTGATTCTCGTAGATAAACGTGTACAAATCGAATAAAATAAAAATTATAACCCATATATTTTCATAAGCCTTTCCAAATTTCTATAGGCACCAATAGCTTAGTGCCCGAAGGTAATTAAATGCAACGACCCCAGCAATTCCATTAACAAAATGAACGCTTCAAAAAGCTCCCTGTTTACTCAGCATTCAGGTAGAGTTGAAAGCGATCGGCCTAATGGACCGTATCTATACTGTATAGGCAATCCGCGACCCTGGCACGTACATACATACATACACACTTATATATTTATATATATGTACATAGTATCACAGCACAAAATCACATATGCTTAATTGAAACGCAATGTATCACGTCATTGTAGTGAACGTTGAAACCACTGATTGTTGTGGATTAGTTTCCAATAGTACCTACCTATATTTATTAATTTATATTAAAAAAACGGTCAAGCGCGAGTCGGGTAGCCCACCAAGTGTGCCGTACAAAAATGGGAGGTCTCGAACTTTTTCTGAAATTCAAGCTTAGCTTAGCCAGAGCCCTTTCACCTGATACCTGACTTGAACTAGCAACTTTGATACCAAATTTTTTAGGATGCGTTAACCACAATCGAATAGTTTTCTGATTTTTTCCTGAATACCTGTAGTTGCTAGCTGTCAAATTTCAAAATTCTAGGTCAATCGGAAGTACTCTATTAAATTTTGATATCCTTTATAGTGTCGAAATACGCGTTTTTTTAAATATTAACGGCCATATCTTTTTATAAGGAAATGTAGAAATACGATTGTTTTTCAGGAAATCATGGGGCCGTAGCTCTGAGTATACGGTTTGAATTTCTAGTCAATTACTCCAAGCGTTTCTGAGATAAAGGTACTTGACAGACAGACAGACAACAAAGTCTTATAAGGGTTCCTTTTTTCCTTAAAAGGTACGGAAACTTAGGTTCAGCAGTGGACGCAAACAGGTTAAGCTGATTGATTGGTATAGGTATACCAAACAACACTTTCCGCGTGTTACAACATAATCACTTAATTAGTCTAACGAGAAAAACTTTATATTATTTGTATTAAAGTTAAAGACATTATATTACTTGTATTTAAATATTAACTGCGAGTGAGATTTCAACTCCTAACCGTCGCATTCAGTCAACAAGTCGATATACTGCTCATTAAGTACCATCGCTTTAAGCTGTGCATTCCTACACATTCCTCCCTTACGGAGTAAAACGGAGATTCGGGCAAATAGAGGAAACGAAGTCAATATTGAATTTCCTCTCGAGGGTTTATCAATTCGAAACCAATTATTATTCCCCAATGAAGTTGCATATAATATAATGTAGGTGTAGCTAAGCGTTTAGCATCAATATTAACAGATTCGATTTGTATGATAATAGTAATTTAAATAAATTTAAGCGACTTAAGTACCTACTACTGTCTTAAATAAATACAAAAATACTTTGGGTATTCATTATTTCCGGAAGAGACATGTACAATACTAGGTCCAAAAATCGCAAAAAAATAAGTGGAAATCTTATTTAAATCAAAGAAACACTAATAATATTTCCGAGAAATTCGTAAAGAAAGGGTAAACAAACATACATATACTTATAAACTTGAGCTCGTCATCCTAATCTATCTATCCTAATCAGTCAATTAAAATACATAATAGATATATTTATCCGAAGAATAATGAATAAAAGAAAAGAGAGAGAAAGAAACAAAAGAAAAAAAAATCCAAAGTGCAACATGAAAATAAATTTGCATTATATCAAATCACTCGAACAATCGAAGCGGGCTTGTTTGTGCCTTGTTGGGACTTGGGAGCCGACCCCACTTGTGAACAGTCTCGAGCCTATTTAACCCAACATCTTGAGCGCTTTGCGAGAAAAATAATGAAAAACAAATAAGAGTCTTGGTCCGAGAAAAGTTCAGAACACTTGAAGAAGAATATTTTATACTAGTTCACAAATTTAGTTTGTCTGATTGTGAACGCGATTGTTGTGGGTTCGATTACCACTTGGTTAGATCAATTATTTTCGATTTCTCGTTGTAGTTCCGCCAGTGTACAGTCGATATTTCGCAAATTAAGCACTGTGTGGAGTGTTTTTGCACTAGGTTCCGTATGAATTATATAAATTAAATTTAAATGTTGCTTTAAGAGGATCTTTACGACCGTTTGATCTTTATTATTTTCAGATACGGGATGGATATAGTGATTTCGGTTATTCGTGTATTATATGCGTTAAGCAAATGGGGTTTCCGTTATGCAGATGGTCTAACATACCCAATTTTCCTTATTATTATTATTGTTTCTCTCTTTCTGAGGATCTCAGGTTCAACATTTCACATTTCTGTTAGCAATAACGTTCTATTCAAGGCATATTAATAGCATGTAGGTAGCATGTTTACAGATTAGCACAGGTCGAGGCCAAATCGATTAATCCGCTTTTCACTTTTAGCGAGACTAAAAAAAACAGCAATTACTTTTATATAGGAGATAGATAGATATCATTATGCAGGTGACTTAGCAATCAGGAAAGCACCAACTTATGACGTAGCTCGCCTTTTACCGTGTCGAGGAACTGAACAAAGGAATGCAGTCAAGGCCGTGGAGACTTTCAACGCCGCCTCTACAAGAGTCTGAGAACGTCTTGTTTATATCTCGTTTCCACTTTTTTGTACTAAAACGGCGTAAAATTGTAAAAAAAAAAATAAATGGATAAAAATAAATTGTAATTAATTATCAGGTTGGTACAATTCAATCGGTATAATTAATTACTTATCTATATATATAAAATCGAAAGGTCACTCACTCATCACGAAATCTCAGAAACTACATGTGCTAGGAATCTCAAATTTTGCATAGGAGTTACTTATAGGACGTAGGTGCTCGCTAAGACGGGAATTTGCAATATTCGACTTCTAAGGGGTTGTTTTTGGGGTCGAAAGTTTGTATGAAACTTCGTTTCTACAAATTCTAGGAGTCTCAAATTTTGCATAGACGTCACTAGGACGTAGCCATGGAGACAGAAATTAATAATAACATAGTTCACGCGGGTGAAACCGCGAGCGGGCCGCTAGTTCTTGTATATTCGTGTTTGTGGTACAGAAAACAAAAAAATCATATAGTGAAAATATTTATACATTTGTTCGCTCTGGTGTCGAGGCAATTAATTAAGATTACCTTTTTATTATTAAGTATGAAATGACTGAAAGGCTCACTAAAAAGTTTTATATCCGTTTATATTTACTTCTCTTTTCCATAACGTACCTATAAACAATTCGAAATATACACAGTATTTAAGTGACACTTGATCGCGGTGTTTCATTGGCCAATTATTTATTGCTACCGATAGACACCAATGCTTACAGCTTCTCACTGGTTCGTTTTGCGCGTAGCAGCCTTTAACTGCTTACTGTCAGAATTTTGGTCGACATACTTCATAAAAAAGGGAGAGGCAGGTCGTGGCGCTTCGTGGTTCGATTCTATAATTAAATTTAAAGAAGATTATTAATTTAATAGGTAAACGTTAAAATTGTGTCCTTTCAAAAAAATATTTCAGCTGATACAACCAAAGTCCTCTGAGAAATTCAAGTTAATATAATTCTTTATTCAGAGTAGGTAATATTATCATCTGTACCATATTATATTAATTCTTTGTAAAAATTGTGAATTTTTCCTGCGTAAAAAGTTTTAGAATTCGGAACGAGTTTCGATATAGTTCAGAGGTACGCGAGTTCCGTATCAAATTAGCAACTTGCCTTCAAGCGTTAAAGTAGGGACTAAAACAAGATAATATACAGTCAGTTCACTTTTATACAAAAAGACATTACTTTTTGAGTTTGTTGAAATTACATTAAATGTTTCAACAAACTCACAAACTATTTTTTTTTAATAAAATTGACTAGGTAAATATTAATTCTTTTTTTCTTAACGCTGTATCGACTCCTAGCAGGGTAGACCGAAGAAGGAGTTAAGACATTCCTTTTCGGAGACATCGGTTCCTCATTTTCCGCCAAATTCTGGAAGCCCCAAATCAACCCCGCGTTGTGCCCCGTTACCAGAGCGAGGAAATGAAAATATTAAATACTCTATGTCTTCTTGTGAGAATCGAACTCACAAACCTGTCGCGTCTACAGTTGCACACTTGTTCCCCTGTGCCCTTGGCCTCATCAAATGCTAATATTTTTCGTTTTTTAAGTTCGTGCTGTATCCCGTAGGTATATATCAGGGAACTTCTTCACTAATCGCCTAATTTACAAGTCTTATTATCAGAAAATAGTTCATTCCGCCGAGTAACCACTCCCTCGAAGAAATGATCGATCCCACAACCGTCCTATCTCTATAACACCCTGAATACAGTCTAATATAATATAAACATAGTATAATTAAATAGAAATTAAATAGAATAGTAGAAATTTAGAATACATACATACTTATCCAAAAATATTAGCGAGCTATAAATATAAGGGAAAGTCCCTCAAATTCCAAGTTAACCTCAAATCACGGAACGTATTTCAAGAATTCGGGTCACTTCATTCTCTAGGGAAATATACGATATGTTTTATGTGAACACATATCCGCTTATATTTTATGACGTTGGCTTAGTTATCTTGGTTTTTAATATCGAACTCTATATATTATTTATTCAAGTAAGCTAAATACTTTTGAATCGTTAAGTTACCAGAAGACGCCGGTATTGTCAGTCCTAAAGAAACTTACCACGGGCTAGGAAGTCACTTCTGTTGAGAAGAATGGGGAAGAAACTCTTGCCTCTTTAAAACATATCCAAATATTATCTGAAAAATACATGGCAGAGGGTGCGTAGTGGTTAAGACACTCCGTTCTCAACTATCTGCCGAATTATTGTGCACTGCGTGTTGGAACTCAACGCCACGCTTTGCTTTTTTACCATAGCCAAGAAATGAAGGTTGACGTTGCGTTTAGTCACATGTTTGTGCCACTGCGCCAGGATGGCCTTCGTGAACGTGAAATATTTATTGTTGTTATGTACCTACCCTACATATGTATGTTTTTGTATTTTTTTTATTGAATCCAGATTTTTACAAACCTATTCTATTATATTTAGTATTCCATTACTATATTTAATTAGACTCAATTAAAACAGAAAAAAATAAAAGGATAAAGACAGAAACCAAAGTGAGCGCAAAAACACAAGGAGCAATTAATGCTGATCCACTTACTCCATACGTCGGCTCTCATTAAGGCCCTACGAATATTACCGCAATATCTTTATATTGGACTATACTGGACTGTACTGGACTATACCAGTTGAAATAATAAGGTCAATGACTCCATCACCATAGTCCCACGGTGGGTAATGACTTTAAATGTTCTTGTTTAAGGATTACCCCAATGTCTGTGAATTGTCGTTTAAGTGGTCGTTTTTATGAATTGGGCTTCTCAGATTTTTCGTCTTTTCAACTGTGGGTGCAGAAATTTATTATAATGTGGCTTTTATTTTTATTGTACCTACTTTGATATTCGAAATTCAGTATTACTTTTCATTATATTTGAACATTCTAAAAGCCGGCGGAAAATAGGGAAACGTAAGTGTCAAGTGTCTCATTAAAGAACGGAGTCTTAACACTAGGTTCCCATGTTTCCTCTGCTATGTGTGAGACACACCGTGAAGCTAAAACACGTGTGCTATATTACAGGTTTTTAACTCTGTCTTTAGTCACCGAGTTAGCTTGACGGACAACGCATTAGACGGACCAAATTTGATTGTTGTTGGTACTTAGAGAGGATATTCTGTTTTTCAGTTAGAACTACAGAAGAAAGAAATAGTATGGCAAAGTCCACGCAAACCAAGGTACGAACGACAACTAATTATAATTATAATGTACCTATTACACTAATTACGATTCGTGAAATTTAATTTCAGCTTTCAGCAACTCTCACCATAAAAAAACAGGAAATTGTTAATAAGATATGAAAATACAAATTTCTTTCAGTAATACTATAAAGTGCTTAACAATGATAAGGGTGCTTCTGGTTTTCGAAATGGGGTAGCGTTAATTTGATTCACATCGGACAGAAAAATAATCTGCAATACAGTACAATTTGTCATTCAAGAAAACGTATAAAAATTTAGTTTTTAAGTGTCTTACTATCTTAGTATGGAGTAAAATTTTACTACATTCTGCCGTATTCAGGAGACGTTGCGTGTTGAGTGAAGGCACTCAACACCGCGCTTTGCCTCGACACCAGAGCGAAGAAATGAAAATATTAAAAATTTCATTTTCTTAAGTGGAAATCGAACTACAACCTGCACTAAGACAGAATTCAATTTGTTTGTAATGAAAAACAATAAAAACCTAAATATTAAATAACGACGCAATTTATATGCAAAAATAAAATATTAAAATGACAAAATCCAAAAGATAAATCGTGAGAGACTAAAGAAAAACCAATTAATACGAACGCAATTAACAATTTCCTGTTCGTACAAATTAACTGTCTTGTTGTGATTTTTTTTTTTGTTTTGCACAAGTATGGAACCGGGATAATTAAAATACAAGAAAAAGATACGACATTAATATGAATAAAGTAATGAAGTATAATCTAATCAATGTTAAAAAGTAAATTTTAAATATGTTTCAAAATCATATGTTAATCACTAATCGAATTAAAAATAACATCAGGATGCCGTTGTGGCGCAGGCACAAGCGTGTGGCTGTAAACGCGACGGTTGTGAGTTCGATTCCCGTTCGGGGAATTTAATATTTAATATTTTCATTTCCTCGCACTGGTAACGAGGATAAGCGCGGCATTGGGTTCCGCCACTCAATATTCGTACACAATGCTTAGTAAAAAGTGGGGAACGCAAATGTCTTATTGGGAACGGAGTGTGTTAGCACTAATTTCCCACTATTTGACCTGTTATAAAAATATAGAGAATATCGTGGTCTATTGGGACCACGTCTAATTGTAAACACAATTATTGTGGGTTGTATCCTCTTTTATAATGATATCTAAATTAGAGATATCTATATATTTTTATACGTTTTCTAAATAAGTAGGTATTTTTCTTTTCTAAGTGTGGAATAACATTAAAAAAATGTTAAAAATTGATTCTTCTTAAAATAATTGTAATTATAAGTTAATTAAAAGGATCTAATTAACAAAATAAGCGAATAGCTATTTTAATTTAATTAGCGTTAATACCTAAGTGCGCAATAAGTTATGAACGACAATTTATTATGGATGCCATGCTACAATGTTTCCATAAATCTGCTAATATAATACATTTTTTTCAGCTATACGCTTTATTCCACATGTAGGCAAAGATTACCCACGCTATTACCCACCCACATATAGACTTTTGCGTGTTGAGTTGCGGAATTCAACGCCGCGATGTATCTAACAAAGCAGGGAAATTTAAATAATTATTGTATATTCACTCCCTTTGGAACCCACAAACCGTCGCGTCCCCCTTTTCATACTATGTTTAAATGATATTGATAATTTTTATTTTACAGAACAGACATTATTGAGTTATATTTAAAAACGATACAATACTTTAATACAAGTGCGGCATAAAGCACGGTGCTGAGTTCCGTCACTACTCTATACGCAATGTTTCGAAAAACTTTACGGAATATGAGAAACGGAGTGCCTTAACACTAGGTTCCCTCTTACCTTCTCTGCTACACGAGGGACACAGCGTGAGACTAAAACAATAATAGGTCACTAATACAGTTCATAAATTAAAAAAAGAAACTATCAGAAATTTCATCAAATAAATGAATTTAGTAATTTCAATTTAGGCAGACGAAATCGATAGCCGTGTTTGCCTCATTACGCCCCAGTACGTCTGGGAGTGCCCTTTTGTTTGCGAAGATGGTTCATTCAATTGACTGATTGGAATGATAAAAATATAATTGTGGCATTTTACTAATTGACAATCAACATTCCAAACGATTGTTGTTCGAAATGTACTCCTTGTTGATCATCCTATTTGGTAAAATTAATATTAAATACTTGGGGAAATTTAACATGTCACTGTTCTCTCTCTGAGAGGGTCAAACACGGTGTTGAGTTCCGCCACTCAACTCGCAATGTAGCGTCTCTGCTTGAGGACTAAGTGATGGAACACTAGGTTTTCTATGCTAAGCTGTAGAGAGTAAAAAAATAATGATATACCATTAAACAATCTTCGCACTCAAGTTTACTTAGTATATTTAATGATTTAGCATAGAATAATAAATATTGTCTATATTTACGCGACTCTCAACAAATACAAAGAACTTACATTCTCTTTATACTTCGTTTCAGTTAGTGGACCTAAATTGACTACTTTGTCTTATTTAGGGCTGACAACAACATGTGTACATATGTCAAGAGTAAAAAACCTAAAAAGTCCTTTTAGATGGTCCCGCTAAGGCGCAATGGGAAAGCATCTGACTATAAACGCGAGGCGACGCGTACCGGTGTTGGTTCAATCCTCACTTCAGGGGAATGTTTATATTTAATTCTCTTAATTATTTTCATGAGGCGTTGAGCTCAACTATTTAACACGCAAGATGTCGAATATACGGTGTAAAGACACTTGAAGCTAGATTATGCCTGCCCTGTTATGCGTGAAAAAGCGTGAACCTACTTTTTTTAGATAAAAATCCCAAAAAACAAGCAGAATCTCACTTACTGCATGATTCAGACAAATTATCATATCAAAAACTGCAATAATTGACGATGAACAATAATAATTTTCTAGCAAGTTCCAATAATTCGCGACAGAGACGAACGCCTAATGGAGCGTTGATTATCTTCAATTTAGCTAACAGTGTGCACCAGTTCAGTTCAGATTGGGCTGAGGTTCTGTTACATCAATTAGGTATCATGTTTGTGTGTTTAAAATACGACAAAATAATATTGATAGGTATTTTAATCTAGTGTCAAGACATTCCGATCTTCACTTTTCTGTTGTGATTTGTCTGGTCAGGACGAGGAAATGAAAACTATTTAAAAATAATAATTTAATCTAGTGAAGACGGAACCCATAGTTTGTCAGCGCCACGCTATCAATTTATTCCCATTTTAGTCAATTGTTTTACTGTAAGAAGAGATAAATGTAATAGGTATGGAGATGCTTAAAATAAATTTACGCTAAAAGTAAGCTATGTACCTACACATATACTTAACTAAGTAAATGAACATCAACCATAGACACCCAACACAACATTCTCCCTCTCTCTCTGTCTCTTCTGTATTTTCTTTCAAATGATTCAATTCAAACACAGCAATCGCTCACACCAGCACCTATTTCCCAAAGGGCAATTCTCTAAACACTTCCTGTTATCACGTCTTCCGTCTTATATAAAAGTCAGGCAAGGACAAATACGTTAGCCACCATCCAGATTGCTCTGATAGAAATTGTTCTATTATTTCTATCACGATATGATATTTTACGATGTGATCGCTTAATTTCCTATTTGACAGATTTTTCCATTACGGCTAAATTTTTCCATTCGTTCTAGAAAACTAGTAGGTACTTACGTCTTCTGTGTCCTCGTTCTCAGGCTATATTATTAAAGAACAAAAATTAAAACGCCTGTAGATATGCTTATTATTTCGTTATTATCAGTTTTCATGGGTTGCCCCATGTTGGATATAAACAACATTATTTAAGTACATCACGTAAATTTCACATACTAGCGACCCATCTAAGGCTTCGCCCGCTTAAACTTATTGTTGTATTATACAAAATCTACAAATTGTAGCCTATGTGCTATTCTGATGGATCAAGCATCCATCTTAACAAACTTTCTCGTTTATAATATCATATTGCATAATCAGAAAGACTAAGCGTTGAACGGTAGAAAACGACTTTGTTTTATCTGTATATATCTTATAATAATCACGAAAACGGAAGAAACATGGAAAGGGACATTTTCATCTTATACAAAAACTAAGTAAAAAATTTCGATAAAAGTTAAAAACTCATTCTCTCAACGTCACGTATTAGTCCTTCAAATGTCTTGGCACGGTTCGTTACGCTCTACACATTTTAATAAGACCCATTAAAAAATGCATGCTATTTTTATACGCTTAAAAATCAACATCAACATCATTGTTTTTTTTACATCATATTTAAGATTTTGGGGGAAAAATAAAAACAAGTTAATCAAAGATTTTTTTTTAAATTCTTAGCTTCAATGTGTAAACAGCAGAATAGGCAGAAGGCACTCAATGTAAAGACACTCCACATACTGCACAATTTTTAAAACACTGGCTGTAATCAATCTTTCGCTCGCTTCTGCTGAGTTCTGGAGGCATTGTGTGTTGAGCGGCGTAGCTCAACGCCGTGCTTGAGCGAGGGAAGGTTAAAACTATCATCATCTCTTGTGTCCTCGAGTGAGAATATAACCCGTAACCTGTCGCATTTACAGTTGTACATTTATACCCATGTGTCACGACTGGTTTCACGTTAAATCAATATATTTCCACAAATAAAATAGGTACCTACTGTGGCTTCATTGATTTTCGTCAATACCGCCATTTATTCGCCCCGTAAGTAGGTACATTACGAGAAACAGCTGTATAATGGAAGGTCTCCCCTTAATATACGAACGGATAAACGGAATTACTAAATTTATTATAGGTACCATAAATAGATTTAGACTAGGTACTAAACGAATTTATTTGTGATCTTTTCCAATTTGGACAAATTGGATATTTTCTTCCTCTTCTATTGAATACATACTTCATATAGTGTGCTGTTTAAAGTTATCTTTACATTTATAATACTACAAATTTTCTTGTAGTTTCACGCTCTATCCCGCATATAGCAGGGTAGGCAGGGGGAATGTATCAAGATACTCCGTTTCCATTTAGACACTTCCGTTCCCCACTTTCCGCCAAATTCTGGAGCTGGAGTTTATAGCCGCATTGTTTACCCTATGTCCACTTTAAAATCTTGTTTCAAATAACATTATACTTCTGAATTATATTTAAATTCTCCCATTGAATTTCAAATAGCTCTTCTTAATGCATCCATAAGGAAGCCGAGAAATAATTTCCTTGGGTTTCTAATACAATGAATAATTCATACCAACATGAATTGAAACCTTTATACATACATACTCGTATGTAGCTTAGACGATCATCTAAGTATTTTTTTAGGTTCACGCTAGATATATGTGGGCATATATATAGCAGGGTGGGCCAGAGAGACGCTAGTCTTAAGACACTCCGCTTTCCACTTTCCGGCGAATTCTCGAGGCATCCTGGTCGAACTTTTAAATTTGGATAAACGTCTACTACTTATAACGTATTTTAAGCAACTGTCTTATCGGAACTTTGTGAAAATCTCCCTACAGAGATGCTAACAAAATAAACAAGCTGTAACAAGCGTATAAGAATTTTAACGTAGCTTGATGGTAATGTATGGTTTAGTGGTTAGAGCGCGTGGATGGTTTCAAAGAGGTGCGGTTTAAATACCGTTACGTTCAAATTCTTATACGTTTCTAAAAAAAACAAGTCTGGTACAGATAAGAATACATATATAAATAACACTCCTTAAGTCTTAGATAAAGTACAAGTCACGGAATCTAAGATCTTTTCTACCGTCGGCTGATCTTGATAGCATCGGCAGTATCAATAAAATGCGGATGGAAATCCTCCGGGTGATCGTTTTGATGATAAGAATAAAATTGCAATTAACTTGTTTACGTTCTAATTGAGATGAAGTAGGATTTTTGTTTAGCTGTATCCCCCACATTACAGGGTAGGCAGAGGGAACCTGGGAAAGTTATGTTAAGATACTCCGTTCCCATTAAGACACTTTCGTTTCCCATTTCCACCGAATTCTAGAGGCGTCTATTAAATATTTCATTTCCTCGAGTGAGAATCGAACCGTTTAGCCTTACGCTTGTGTGTGTAATGTTTGTAATATTTGTCCAAGCTTTACTTTAATTTAAATATATTTAGGAAACTTTAGTCCTACTAAAATTAACTTAAATTAGCGATAATATACATATAAAAGAATTTAAAAAAAAATTCCTCAAGGTGATAAAAATAGCATAAAATATGCAAAAAAGACTAATATTGAATAAAAATTCCCTTAAAACAGTTTCAAGTAACCATTTCTACTACGGCTGAAGCATATGCAAATGGGCGTCGACGTGTGCCGAGCTAAGCGGCTTTCCTTTTATATACTTATTTACTGAAGCGGGAAAACGTATAACGTTCATATAAAACGATTTGGTACTTGTGTGCTATATATTTTATTTTCATTTTATTTGTTTGCCTATCAAATTGTTTTTTTTGGTTTGTTTTACATAAGTAACTTTATGGGGAACGGAGTGTCTTAACACTAGGTTCTTTTGGCCTACTGCTACTGTTTGGCCTACACTAGGTTCTTTTGTACTAGTAGTACTAGTGGTGCAATAGAACAGTATCCAACTGAGCAGGCAATAGTTTGGACTTAGTTTCCTACTTCTTAAGACATTAAAGCTCAGGATTTGGTCCTGCCGATTGTTGCAAAACTTTGAGCGGAAAGTCAGTAAAAAACGAATCCAGAGTGTCTAAGCACTCTCTTCCGTCTGCTACATGCAAGAAATGCATAATTCTAAATATGCTTACAAAACTTATTATAAAATCATTATGAATTTCATAGAAAGTCTTATACAAAAGCCCACGCCGTAACAAAACTTTGTGCTTTACAAATCTCACCGGGCGTTTGAATGTTGGCTTTGTTTCCTTAAATACTAGGTTTTACATCATTAGTATTGTAGTGGCTTAGTGGTGTAAGCTAGAAAAAGAATATTTCGATAAATGCATATAAGTCTCGATTTTTTGGTGTGCCTGCCCAATGATAGCCTATTTAATCATGAAAATTTTTTAAAAGCAAATAGGCAGAGATATTATTAGCTTATACAAGTTTCTTTTTAGCTTCACGTTGTATCCCACCCACAGTAAGGTAGAGGGAACCTAGCGGTAAGGCACTCCATTCCCCATTATTTTATTTTTGTTCTTGCCGTTAAATTATTTATCAAAAGAAAGAACTCAGTAAAAGCACAATTTCCTCTAATTGATCTAACAAATACTAGTAATGACAATATATAAAGCTTTAATAACTTTTAAAAGAAAACACCTATAAAGGGTTAAACCTCGCGTGCCGATTGACAATCATCGTATATTATCTGCAGCCCGGGAGTTAACCTCCTGGTCGCGTATGACGTCCTGGTAATCTATTTACATTACAATGCATGCACGCACGCCCGCCGCTGTAATGGCTCGATGCGGTATTTATATCGTCTATATGTACAATATTCATATAAATTATATATTTGTGTTTTGTATGTAGATGGTTTGACTGTAAATGTGACAGTCCGATTTGGAGAATATATTATAGCAATTTCCTACAAGACTCGGCGCGGCGTTGAGTACCGTCATCAACGCGCAATGGAAATGAAATATCTTGACGCTTTGTTCTTTCTCTCTACCTATATGTATACAATACGGGATGCGGGATACAGGGTAAAAAAAATAGATTATATAGAATGCAGCTTCAAGCTTATTCCCACATAGCGCAGTAGACAAAAGGAACCTAGTGTTATTACATTCCGTTACCCACTACCGGCAGATGCTTTACTAGCATGACGCTTTATCCAGCAAATAACAAGGTAGGCAGAGGGAACCTAGAGTTAAGACACTCCGTTCTCATTAAGTTACTTCCGTTGCCCGATGTCTGAAAGTATGTATACCTACATGTAAAATGTATACTTTCGTAGTTTCTTGTTACCTGTAGAATAAAATTAATTTAAGCCACAAAAGTCCAAAAAAAGAAAACAGCTGCTAACTCCAATTATATCTAGCAATAGAAATAATCAATAAACTCGCTTCACAATACTAAAATACTCTCCTAGGAAAATCCATTTCAGGAAAGACAGTCGTGGAACAAGCGACGCTAAGTGCACCGAGACCGTCACATGTGGACGCGATGCGCTATAAATAGCAATTCCACCGAATTAAGACATCGACCAATTCATTTTACGACCGTCCGTCCGTCCCTCCGTCTGTCTGATAGCAATGATACTGTTTATTGTGCCTATGTGCGTCGTGGCGCAGCGGAACCGCGTCTGAATATAAGCGCGACGGGTGTAGGTTCAATTTCTATGATTGGAAATTAGTTGTTTTCATTTTATCGCTCTAATAAGAGGCGAAAGCGCGGCGTTGAGTTTCACTTCTAAACATGTCACATCTTGAAAATTCAGGGAGAAAGAGAGCAACGGAGTGTATCAACACTGGGTTCTCTCTGCCGACTTTGTTATGGATTCTTTACTATGATTGAATATATAATATCGTTGCTATCTATCAGGAAAAACAGAGAGAACTAAAAGGTAGTAGTGATATATTTCTACATTATCAATTTCTTATGTCATGGGACAAAGGGCGTTTGCGGATTCAACTCAATTCGTGGTGTATCGAAAATTAGACAGAATGTAGTAAACGGAGTGACTTACCACTACCCATGTATACCTAGCCCGCTGTATGGGAGATATAGTATTGGGATACAACCTAAAAAAAGAGTATATTCATATGCATTTTACGATCGTCCGTCCGTTCGATAGCAATTATCGTCATTGTTAAACCCACGAGTGTAAACTTTGTTTATTTGCTAAATATAAATAAGACGTGCTGTACTGAAGGCAGTTAATTCAATTCCATTTTAAAGCAAATAATTGTAGAATCAATAGAGAAAGTTTCTTAAAAAAATGTACAAAAAATAGTTTCAGTATACGGTAGGTATATAAGTTACCAAAAATCTAAAGAAAAGTGAAGCTATTTTTGAATTCATATTTAAATTATAAGCAAACAATGTCAGAATGCTTGTTTAGGTGCTAGGCCGTGAATAATACCTAACATACTTGAGAAACTTAAAATGCAGAAATTTTAGTTTTCGTATAACACGTGTTAATTATTTAAAGTGAAAAAAAAAACTTGAATATGAATTTGTATATAAATATAAATTCTTTGTACATATTTGAACAGTTTGTTGAAGTCTTTTAGTAAGTGCAAGCATATTATTGTTTTTATTTTAAGTTCACGTGGTATCCCGTACATAGTCGGTAGGTAGTGGGAATCTAAAGTTGAGACACTCCGTTCCGCACTTTCTGCATTAAAAACAATTAATTTCCCCGATTGGGAGTCGAAATCAAAACTATCGCTTTTACAGTCGGACGCTGTGCCGCTGCGCCACGACGGCCTCAATCTATATATATAAAATCGAAAGGTCACTCACTCATCACGAAATCTCAGAAACTACATGTGCTAGGAATCTCAAATTTTGCATAGGCGTTATTTATAGGACGTAGGTGCTCGCTAAGACGGGAATTTGCAATATTCGACTTCTAAGGGGTTGTTTTTGGGATCGAAAGTTTGTATGAAACTTCGTTACTACAAATGCTAGGAGTCTCAAATTTTGCATAGACGTCACTAAGACGTAGTCATGGAGACAGAAATTAATAATAACATAGTTCACGCGGGTGCAACCGCGAGCGGGCCGCTAGTTATATATATTTTTATCTGTAGTTAAAATGTATTTTCCAGAGTGGGCTATGAAAATGCAATTTTACAGTCGGAGATTTTGCAGATTCTGTGTCATTCGTGTTTGATTTATACATTTGGTGGTATCGAAGTCATTCGTTTATACTCTATATTCATCAGCAACGTGAAAAACATTTATCAATGTAATTAAAATGTCAAACTTAATGTAATTTAAAGAATATCTAGTTATATACAAAATTCTTAAATATTAGTTTATTGTTTTCATAGAACGTGATTGTTATGGGTTCCAATCACACCAGATTTTTCCACTTGGAAAAATATGTCTTTTTTATATAATTAATCAGAGTAGCTTTTAGACAGCTTGCACTGTATCCCGCATACAGCAGGGTAGGTAGGTAGAGTGTTAAGGCACTCCGTTCCACACTAAAAAAAAATATAGTTTAACGTCCAAATTATTTCATAGAATTATAAACGTAAAATCTTACAAACTAAATTATCAGTTTAATCGTTATACGCCTTGCCAGGATAAGAATATTGTAACAAGATAGAAGTTTTAACGAGCCATCACAGATTGCCAAGAGTTGAGTTTGTTAATTTATAGAATTCTAGAATACTTAGCGTTAACTATTTACTTTGAGGCCAGTGTGACTGTAAACGTGACAAGTTATGGGTTCGATTCCCACTTGAGGAAATGCATATTTCATATTTTCATTTTCCTCTGTCTGGTAACGAGGAAGTCCGCTTAGCAGAAAGTGGGAAATGGAAGCGTCTTTAATGTGAATGGGGAGTGTAAAGTTACCCAGGTTCACTCTGCCTACACTGTTATGTGCGTGTATGAGACTAAAAAAAAATTGAACCTACCATTTGGTTTTAACGTCTACCACTCAACATTCAATACGCGAGTCTCAAAAATTGGATGGCAAGTGGGGAACAGAGTGTCTCAACACTAGGTTCACTCTACCTACCTTGTTTAAGCAGATTTCAACTAATTCATAAGTTACTGTTATTGACAATCGTACGTTCGGTCAACTCTGGAGTAGCCGACACGTCTGGGAGTTAGATATTGATTGTTTACAATACCTACTATATACATACCTATTAACATTTATTGTTCTATTTATATTATTTTATCATTATGGAATTTTTATACGTTACTTTATCAATAAAAGTAATAGTTTATATTAAATATTTTAAACAAAGCATAGTTATGTGGTGCACTTCGTACCGGAGCCGTAAAAGAGTGCGACATAAACATGTGGATCGTAGATTCGATTCCTACTCGGATGAATAAATTATTTTCATTTCCTCGCCCTGGTTGACGGATGGTCGTCAACAGGAACGAGGAAATAAACTAGGTATTTTATTTGTAATTATCACTAACTGTCCTCTGAGCAACATGTTATATGAGGCATACAGTGCGAACTTGTCTATTTACTCAAGTAGTTGAAGTATTTGAAAGGCGATCGTAAAGTTACCCAAAAAAAATTGTTTCTTAATTTTTAAATAAAATTTCAAGAATTTAACTAGAATTACGTTTTATATTTCTATTTTTTAATTAAGTAGGTATTTTATAACACGAGAAGGAACCATGTACCTTCTTATTTTGAATAAAAATATTTGACTTTGTATTTTATAAGATGACTTTAAGAGCGTTAAAAGTTTAAACAGGTGTTAATTGATAACAATTTAAAACAGTATTTCGTTTGTTGCAAGAATAATATTTTCTATCTAAAACTGAATTGACGTATAAAATTCATCCATTTAAATAACAACAATACAATTATTACACCTTATACTATACCTACATAAAAATAAACGTGTAAAAGTTATGCGGTTTTTTCCTCATAATAATAATATTATATTTATTTATTATTCTGTAAGTAATATTAAAAAATAATATGTAAACAATATTGTTTTTTTTTTAATTATCTCGCATACTCTACCCACTTACAAAATACGCAATGTTAATAGTAATATTTTTGTATTTTATTATTTTCCACGGAAATAAAGATAGTGCCAAACGCTATATTTTTTTTAATGTTTGCATACGAAAATAGCAACTGATTAAAATATATTTTTGAATAATTAGAATAAGTATATCGTACAGTCGCGTGACCTTTGAAACTTCACTTTATTGTTAATTGAAATTGATAAAAAAAACTTGCTCATTCATTTTGATACTTAATAGTGAACGTAAAAAACTATTATCCATTAACAATAATTGTAGTACTCATGTTGTTTTTGTTATTAAATGATATAATGTAACGTGTTTTATATATTAAATTTATAATGTTTATTTAATGTGTGTAATTTTTTTATTTATTACATAATTTTTCAAAATCTCACCAGTATTTGATGGTGTGTTCTGTTGCCTCTATATACCCACTGAACGTTAGAATTTTGCAATTGCAGCAAACCGCCACAAGGAATCGTAACATTCGTTCCCTTGTCTGCAGCAACTTGCCGAATCTCAACTTCTTCGCTCCGGGCCCAAGGAACTAGTGAAAAATTGAAAACTCATAAGTAAAAAAATTAAAAGCGCGTACTCACAGATTTTTTTATTCAAATTTATTTACCTTCTATTCCAAGGCAGAACAGAGGCACCAATATACGTTTAAGAAACATCCTACAATATCTACATCTAAATTCTAAGAAAAAAATCCACAATCACTATCTAACCACGTGAAGTATAAAAGATTTTTTTTCTAACTAATTTATTACATTACACGGAATAAAAACGACGGAAGGCGAAATAATAGGAAACAAATCTCACAACAAACGTCTTCACTCCATTGATAAAAGTCATAGACTAGATAAGTGTCATAATCGTGTGTAGTTGCCATTTTAAAAATCGAAGTTAGCGAAGTGTGCGATAACAGCTGTCAAACAGTTGTCTATGGCGCGATGTCGGGACGTCATAGACAAGAATATAGATTTTCTTCGGACATGGCCGCTGTATCGGCAATACAACACCTGCAATGTTTTGTATATTCATATTCATTTTTTATAATGAATAAAGAGTTTTTTAATTATAAGTAGTGATTAGTGGTTCGAGTATAGTGCTGTGATATTTGTAATGGATGCGGAGAACGAGAACGAAAAAAAGAGAATCCGTGATGCAATTCAGATGATGGAGACCATACAGTCGATGATCGACGTCTCGGCGGACAGGCTCGAGGGTCTGAGGACACAATGCTCGACCAGTGCAGAGTTGACACAGCAGGAGATTCGGACCCTGGAGGTAGGATATGGTCACACTACGTTACGTGTTATGGAAACAAGTTGTGCCCTTGAACGGCTTACCAGGGCTGCGCTTCAAGGCCTCTGGGCTCAAGGATCGCGGTGAATAGTTCATTGCCGTTGTAGAAAGTGTGAGCGCGCGCATACCCAGTCGCCTTGAAGTTATACTGGCCTATTTTCCACTACGGTGTTGTAACGATTGTATACTAGAACAATATTACGAACTCATGTCGTACTAGATATTGTGATGAAACTATAATCGAAATAAATTATGTCATATTGTATGAATTAGGATACACCTAAAATAATAAAAAGACACATTTTGTTATTTTTTTTTGACTTATACATTTCAGAAATATTTTAAAATAAATGTGTAACATTTAATTATTCAAATATTTGAGAATTTAAATTATAATACTTACATCCATTCACCACCATGCCAAATGAAGCTATAAACATTTATTACATATTAATTATATAAAAATACAAAAAATATCTTAGTAGGCTAATGGGTGGGATTTCCACTAAACTATTTTTTTTTACTAGTTGAAATTCATAAACAATAGGTATTTTGCAAGTCAATATGAACTCTGATATAAATAATTTATATGACAATACTTTATTGGACTCAACAATAGTTGCTTAAACCTAATAGAGAAATCAACATTCTATTGTATAAATACATATAAATTATTCTATTTTATAATTATGAGTGAGGTATTTTTTTTATTTTATGGTTACATTTTTTTTTATTATATTCTACAGAAAAATGTTGTCTCTTCATATATGAAACTTTATAGATTTTATTATTGTATTTTATTATGATAAAATATCTTATAATTTTTATATTTTAGCTTTATACTGTGTCTTGCACATAGCAAGGTAGGCAGAGGAAACCTGGAAACATTGAATTCCCCATTATGACACTTTTGTTCCCCACAATATAATTTAAAGGATTGTAAATATAGACATAATACTTATGTTGCCTGCCTAAACAATTGTGATTAATTTAACATATGTTTTTGCTTTTTATACAAGTAACTATTATTTAATAATAAGTAACAACTATTGATTTCTTTTAGTGTCATACATTTCCTGCATGTACCATAGTATACAGAAAGAACCTAGCATGCTCACTTCCTATTGTCCACTTTCTGCTAACTTCTAAATATTGTATTAGAAACCAATACTGCAATTTGTTTTATTAACATAGGAAAATGAAAACAATTTAATATGAATTTAATTTAATATGAATTAAATATGAATTCCGACTGATTGAAAGATATTACAATATTAGGAACTACTTGTTCATTATGATAAAATATTTTTTTTTTAGTTCATTTATTAGGGAAGATCATATAGGCTATGTTAATGTTTCAATCAAATATATGTTCGCTTTGAAAGTAGATGTCTTGGAAGCTACTATTTCAAATAGAAAACACTATTTTAATTTTGAATAGGAAGACTATGGGCTATATTACATTACATAATTATTTTTAAATATCCAACAAATTATATTTGCAGTCTGATTAAAAATGTGTCATGTGCTCAATTCTAAGTGGAGTTTACTGCTACATCAATCAAATTACCCAATAACTATTGCTTTTAAAAATAAATATTATTCAACAAGTAGTTTGCATACAGGTTTATGTTTATTTTAATCAAATTAATTGCTACACCCATACTATATAGTGAGTCAGATGAATCATGTGTATTGAATGTAAATATTGTCAAATTTTTGTTTACATCAATATTTTTATTATAAATATTTGGCTTTTAAATACTGGATTATGATTTACTGATGGTATTATATGAATTTGTAACAAAATTATTTTAGTTTTTTTTTATGTAAGTAAATAATTACTTATATATAGGAATTTGGCATGACAGAGCACAGGGTTAAGTTTCACCACTCAACATGCA
Source organism: Heliconius numata (assembly GCA_016802625.1). Taxonomy (NCBI): domain Eukaryota; kingdom Metazoa; phylum Arthropoda; class Insecta; order Lepidoptera; family Nymphalidae; genus Heliconius; species Heliconius numata. The sequence goes on from JAEBDU010000099.1 coordinate 999,936, forward strand.
ATGTCCTGGTGGAAATAAATTATTTTGACTCTCACTGGTAAAAAAATTCAACAAAAAATGTCCGAAAGTTGGACAAAAACTGTATAAAAAAAATGATCTTAATTTTTATTATAATTTTGATATCTCTCCAGGGTAAACTCGTGAAACACTTCTCCTACCAATTGGACATTAAGGCGCAATTTGTGGAGGAGATCCAGCGCGAGCTGGGTCACGTGCCGAGCCTGCGGCAATGGCTCCGCGTTGTGGGGCTCAGTGTTGATGCTATAGAGGTAGGTTCGGATTAGTTTTTCAATATATTTAATATCTGTATCTGTAGTTTTTCGTGCCCTTATAAAAAATATGTTATTTAAGATTTTACAATATATATCTTATTTTGAAACATTGTTTAATGATAGGCGACGTGTTGCAGCAGCGACACAGCGCCTGACTCTAAACACGACGGTCGTGGGTTCGATTGCATTTGGGGGAATGGTTTGTTATCATTTCCTCGCTCTAGAAATATGATAAAGTACGACGTTATGTACGAAGTATCCGCCATTTAACACGCCATGTCTCCCAAAACTGCTGTATGTGGGAAACGGAAGCGTATGGCTGCTACTGCATCGTGTAATGTGTAATATATTTGTAGACAATATGTAGCTTGAAACATTATAAAAGTATTGAAATAAAGAGACATTTTTTAGACGACATAATTATATAATTTTAATACCTGAATCTACCCTCCCCAGGCAGTCTTATGCCGAGTATCATCACTAGAGACGCTTCGCGAGCGATCCGAACATGAACTGAAGGCGATGCTCTGTGGGGCGAGAGACGAGGAAGTCAGGAGGTTGTGTCGGGCGATGCAACGGTTGAGGAGTTATACTGGTAAGTGTTTTGTGTATCTTTACCCGACTGCGTTGAAGCGCAAAAGGAGGGTTGTGTTTTAAGGGCTTATATACGTATGTCGATTGTTGGTTCCTTTTGTTTCTCCGTGTAACTTAAACCAGTAAATCGATTTCGATAAATCCGTCGTGGGATTTGTCTTGATGGTGCGATTTTTGCTGGATATTAATATTAATTTAGTTTATGACTTCTCAAAATATCTACCGACACGGAAGACAAGGGATTTTAAGTTTGATAGTTTAGTCTAACAAAGTTACGAGGCGCAACAAGTTTTTGAACAGAAAGTTTGAGGGACCATAGTTTGGGTGATCTAACACTAAAGTGGCTAACATCTTTTTTATAAAAATTGGATATTAGTTAATTAAAACTAGTTTTACGTAGCATTATTTATATTAAACTTAAAAAAATATTCTCTATTTAAAAAAAAATATAAAAATTACAGAAGCCCTAGCCCGAGGAGATGGTGCAGTGGAACTGCCTCTGTACTGGGACTCGTGGGAAAGACATGGGAGAGGGTCACCAAGAGCTAGAGATGATAGGAACTCTAATCATAAGAAAGGTGGGCTTTTTGAATAAATATAATTAGTTCAAGTCTTACTTAATTTAATAATAAAGCAGCAGCACTTTTTTCCTTATAGAGGCATAAGCAGAGAAAAGGAAACAAATTAAATATAATCATTCCACATTCATTGAGGTCAATCGTGGTGTAGGGCACAAGTGACTGTAAACGCGTCGGTTTGTGGTTTCGATTCCTATTCACCACCAGACAGTAAGTGGGAAACAATAGGGAATGTAGTGGAGTGTCTTAACACTAGATAGCCTGCTTCCTTCTGCTATGTGCAAGATAGAGCGTGAAACTAATCATTACCCGCTCTGGAACAGGGACATCGTGGATTTCAGTTTGATAGAAAGTGAAATTGAAGCTATTTTTTTATCAAGGAGTTTACACAAAATATACAAAAAAAATACCAAGTTTCTATAAATCGCATTTTCCTTTTTAGCAGGCGGTAAATCTCCCACCACACCAATAAATAAACGTAAACAGAACGTGCATCTGCCAGCGCCCGCTGCATTGACGAAGTCCAGGTCACACGAGTCACAGTTGTCAGTCAAACCTGATGCATCTGATTTAAGGTAACATATAGATTTAAGACATCTATGTTTATGATCACAAAAAAAAAAACTTTTTTAAACATACTCATGTATAACTATTTTAAAGTATTTTCGATTTTTTAAAATATATTTTCGCTATTAAAATAATACATATTTGCATTAATGCGATTATAATGCAATTATTTATATTTCATGTTTTATTTTAATTTTCATATTTGAAAATTTCTCTAGATTAAAGTAAATCATAATATTATGTGTCATGTATTTTTTAGTTATTATTCTGTAACATACATAATATGGTCAATCGGTCGGTCGATTTCAGTTCAGTTCACTTTTGCTCATCAAAAGGAATAACAATGCGCAGCTAACTTCAAGGCGACCACAACTCGTCTACCATACTCTACTCTATGTACGATGTACATGAATATTATTTTCCAGTGATAACAGCCAATCGTCAGCCGTGTGTACTACAGAGGGTAGTCCTCCAGCATCTCCCCGAGATCCCGACCCCGACCCGCCGCCTAGATATTATAATACTAATGTGAGTCTTATAATATCATTTATTGTTAATATCTTCACACTGTATATACTTATAGTAGGGTAGGCAGAGGGAACCTAGTGCTAAGACACCTGCTTCCCCATGGATCAAGAAGAAGTAACAAGTTAAAGTCGCGGTTTTTCCCGGTACTAAAATAAGGAAAAGAAAATAATTTATTCCCCCGAGAAGTAATACACACAGCCGTCGTGCTAGACTGGTTTTCAAAGTGTAGCGTTCTATTTTAAAAATGAAGAGTTAGCAGAGATTAGTGTTAAGATATGTACGACAATTCCCTCTTTCCGCCCAATTTTGTTCACATTACGTGTCTAGTGGTAGAACTCAACGCTGCTCTATGTCTTCTTGCCAGTGCGAGAAATTGATAAGAAATATTTCTATTTTTTTTTTTTTCATATTTTATATTTCATATTTCATACATTTTTTCATAATTTCCAGCCCATTCCGCCGATCCCGGCGCCCCGGTCGCCCCGCACTACTACAATAAGCGGGTGCATGGCCCACGACATAGCTCACAGGTTCACAAAGACATTCAACATGATAGCGACCTGCGACTACTGTGATAAGCAAATGCTGTTCGGTTCCGGACTAAAGTGTAAGGAGTGCAAGTTTAAGTGTCATCGGTGAGTGTATATATGTTAAATAGATTAAGTGCGGCGTTGTGTCCCGCCGCTTAATGTGAAATATCTCGAATTTGGGTCGAGAATTGTGTGTTTTGATATAAGGCTCTCTCTTCTTATCAGAAAAAATGAAGCTAAATTCTCAGAATCAATTTAGATGTAGAATTGTTTTTTTTTACAATTTTTTAGAGTTCCATACTCAGAAATAAATAACGGAACCCTTCTAGGATCACTTTCTTATAGGTTTGTTTTGATCCTTGTTCTGATAATCTCATGGAGGTATCAAGCCGATATTAGTATGAAATATCCATGTCAGCAGTTAACGGAATCAAAAAATACGATATTTCAAAAGGGTTTAGCAAATATTACAAAAGTTCAATATTTATTGTTATTTATTGCAGAGACTGTGAAAGTAAAGTTCCTCCGTCGTGCGGATTACCGCCCGAATTTGTTACTGCTTTTAGAGAAAAATTCCAGAAAGATGGTAATAATAATTTCTATTCATTTTTCTTTCTTAGAATTGTATAATTAAATAACTTAATCTATTTAAACTATCGAAATAATGGAAATACCCAATTTTATTTACAATCAATTTAATTTATCAGGTGGTTTGTACCTAACGTCAGGCGCGCGTGGTGCAGCGCCGAGTTTAACACCGAGTCGACGACGACCGCCTCCCGCGCCGCATCATCACCCTGTATGTATATGTGCATTTACTTACAGTTAAAACCGTCGTGGCGTAGTGCTAGTGTGTGACTGTAAACGTAACGGTTGTGGATTCGATACCCACTTTCTAAACTTGTGTAGGTTGTTCACTTGAGAAGGAAATAATCAGAAGAAAACTCACTCAAACAATATTTCTTACTACACTACTTAACCTCCTTCATATTGATGCTAACCTGGTATTTACATGTTTATATACCCATGTATAGGAAGGTTGACCTGGCCGCCCTGAAGTTAGATTTTCTGATATTTTTAACTAATTGTTCACTCGGAAAAAAAATAAAAGTAAAAGAAAAATTCTAAAATCAAGTTTGTGCAGTCATTTACAAGTAACGACTCGTCTAAAATAAAATGTTGTTATAGCATTCCCAATGCCCTGACTCGTCGTCGAACACGTCGTCGTGCAACAGCAGCACGCCGTCGTCGCCTGCGCTGGCCGCGCCCGCCACGCCGCAGCCGCACCCGCACACACACCACAATAAACAACAGTTTCATTTTCCTGGTGAGATCATAGACACACACTCACACTCAGTACACTGAAAAGACAAGTATGCTCTCTGGAAGGATACAAATAAAACCATACCTAGACACTTCATACACAAATACAAACTAGCAACACAAAAAATACGTACATTTCATCTGTAATAAATGTTTAACATAAAAATTATACACATTGTAAGTATTGTCACAAAGGGTAACAATATTAAAAGGAATTATATATTTTTCATAAAAAAAGTTAATAAAAATATCGTTACTGAGCATAATCACGTAGAAAATATTAGCTATTAGCATTATTTAGTGACAATTTATATGAAAATGCTTGTTTTTTTCTTAGTATTTATAGTATACCTCAGTATATTCGAGTTGCCATTTTGATATAATTATGAATCACTTAGAAGTCATATTATACTATTAATAATATGAAGTACACTAAACGGAAAAGTTTATTTAGCACTATACTAGAATTCATGCTTAAGCTTAAAGCGCATATTTATAAAATTATTTTAAAATATATAGCTTATAATTTTTTTATACACATATTATTAGAAGGTAGGTAAATTTTCTTAGAAAAATAAATATTATCATATATTATTTATTTTTCAATTCAATCAATATTTACTTTAAAATTGTTCAATTATTGTATAAACTATTGGATATTCGAAATTAAAAAAATATATCGTTGCTAAAATTGGTTTTCTAAATTACATTGAAATTCTTTCAAGTCTGTCTATTCGGCTCATATAATACGGCGTTAAAACTGTCGATGCACATCAGAGGTGAGTCTTATAGTTGTTTAAAACAATCTAAGTGTATATTTATATTCTTATTTATGTTAAACTAATGTATGATTAATGTTAAAATGTGTATTTAACTACCCAATAAGCGTTCGTTAAATCACTTGATATTTCTCTTGTCGTCCTTTTCTTGCGAGATAACTAGAAAGAGACAAAATCACTACTTTAAATGTTTTTTGTTATGTCAAAAATAAAATAATATAATATATATTATTTAAAATGAAGATAGTGATTTATATTTTTAGAATTTTAATTTGTTGCTTAAAATTATATCGTTGGTTAAATAGGAGAGTCATTTTCATATTCTTTTTCTACAGTCGTAAATTACGCTTAGCGACACATTTCCGACACATCATCTAGCGACATTGGCGTTATTGTGAAGAATCTTGATTTTCAAAAATTTCAAATTATGCCATTTCTGTTTAACCGATGATAGATATTTTATATAACACAGTATGTCATTTCACATATATGTACATATTTAGAATCATTTTATGTAATACATATACGTAGTAGACTAGAGTAGTGTAATAGTCATTTAGCTATCTCAAAAGCTTTTTCAAGCCTGGCATATTATGACTTTAAAGTTAATCTCTATTTACAAAATTGAATCTACTACCATTGTTAGTTGATATGAACAGCTCTTTAAAATGCTTTTATTAGTTTCTTCTGTGTTGATTGATGTAAAATATCTTATATACGAGGGGCATTCAAAAAGTAAGTTTCGCTGGTCTGGCATTTCTAATGTACACCATCTAGCCGACTCACACTGAACATAGTTTCAGTTTTGGGTGTGCTGGTATTAGCGGCACCGATATTGATGACGGAAAATAGTTTTTTTAGCAGTCTAAGCTTGACAACAATGGAGGTACCATTGGAAAACGTGTCCAATATTGAATTGCGTGCAGTTATTCGATTTTTTACTTCTAAAGGACTAAATGAAAACCATATTCAGAGTAAATTAGTGCAAGTTTACGGTGAGAACTGTATGAGTGTGCAAATGGTGCGGGACGAGCAGATGTGAACGATGAACAGCGTGCAGTACGGCCAAAAACAGACACTACGGACGAAGCTATCGAAGCTGTTGAAAAAATCATTGAAGATGACAGACGACTGACTATTGATGATATTCTTGAATTGATTCCTTCTGATATTGAGATTTTCCGAACCTCGATCTTTACAATCTTCAAAGATAAACTGGGTTACTGCAAAGTATGTGCAGGACACGTCTTTTTTAAGGAAGGTTTGCTTAAACTTCAATACAGACATAAAAAATGTATCCAAGTCGAAGGTGACTATGTAGAAAAATAGTTTATGTTTCAAATAATAAATATATATGCGTTTTTTAACCTAAAAATTGGTTTTTACATAATTTTAAAAATAGGGAGACTTACTTTTTGAATGCCCCTCGTAATATATTTTGGCCTTTTGTCGTTCAATTTGTTAGAAGTTTTTCAATCTTTGACAATATATTTTCATAGCATGAACTCTGTATTTTTAGGCGTCATATTTCAGGGTTTCCTATCACAAAGAAAAGAATGGATCTCTTAAAGGATCAGTGTTGACCGTTTGTGCCAAACATTGTATGTGCTTCACTGCGAAATCAGAATTAATTTGTGGTACTTCCTGTCAATATAGAATTATGATATTTTGATAGAATTATGATAGAATGAAAACTATAGTAAAAATATAAAAATATATTTCTTTATTATAAATAATAAAGAAATCGATAATTGGAAAAACATATTTCGTTGATTGAGATATGAATTTTGTTCATTTCCTGAACTACCGCAAAGTCAAGTCGTCCTTCAACTTTTGGAGGTTGTGGACTTACAATCGTGAAATTAATATAGGATCAATAAATCTATTATTATTATTATAGAAATAAAGACACCAGTGTCAAGTCCAAACCACACGTCCACAGTACAATCGCCGGCTAGGTCCCACGTGGAGATTAAGGAGGAGCTCACTTCTAGTATTAAAAGTGGTATGTTATACATTTTTGTAAAGAAATAATTAACTAGTCTAACTTAAGCATTTTGAAATATTATTAACTTCATTTATTGTGTACAATTACAATTAATATAACATTAGTGGGATTTCTATTTGTAATACAAAACAATATAATATTTTAAAATATTTTTTATAATTAGTTTGAGTTCAACGTACAAGTGATGGTACGGCAGCAGTACAGGCAGCTATGGCTTTTTTTTATCTTCTGGGAACTTAGTCTAGACAGCCTGTTCTCTGTAAGTCACTTTCCGTTTAATTCTGGCGCATTGCATTTTGAGTGGTGGAACAAAACGCTACATTTGGCCCCGTTACCAGAGCGAAGAAAATGAAAATATTACATATTTTATTTACTTTAACTGAGAATCGAACCCACAGGCTGTCGCGTTACCATTCGTATATTTATGTGAACATATATGTTTTGTTGTAGAGGGCTCAGGGCGCGTGTCCCTCAGCGGGTCTGGTTCGACGGACAGCGGGAGACACGACCCTACATTAGACAACAGGTGGCCGAGACAGAATAGTGTGAGTTTTTTTAAACATATTTTTAGGACAGAATGGCAGGTACTAGCAAGGATGTCACGGTAAGAATGAAAAAGAGTGTGCTCAGGTGGTTTGGCCACTGAGTGAAAGAATGGCAAAAAATGTATTTGAAGGAAAAGTGAGCGGTGAGAGAGGTAGGGGGAGACCTCGGTGGACTTTCGAAATATACACATAAACATAGTATCGATGGTGCTGGAGCAAGGTCACGTAAAAGCATGACATAAAGATGACGATAAAACATACCCCTTGGAAGGCATGGCATGTATGAAGAGGTTGATGGTCGAAAGAGGTATGCAGACACAGTAGCGTTTGGAGGTCCGCCCCGTTAGAGATACAGTGTGAAGCTTAAAAAAATGTTTTAACCTTACCCTGTACCCTTTATGCAGCGGGATAGGCTGTATGCTGGAATGTACTATTAATTATTACCTCACGTTTCAATTTATAAATTCTATAAAATTATAAATATTATTTTTTTGCTTCACGATGTATCCCGCATGTACCAGGGTAGACAGAGGGAACTTGAGAACCTAGTGTTAGGACTGGGTTCCGTTTAAGACACTTCCATTTCCCACACTTGCAAACGTATTTGCTATGAGTATAATTATTCTACAGATATTATTTACAGCCGCATCATAAATTAATAGTTCCTAAAATTAGAAATCTTAAGTACTTTGCTTCACACTGTATCCCACACACAGCACGGTAGGCAGAGAGAACCTAGTGTTAAGACACTCCGTTCCCCACTTTTTGCCGAAATTTGTAAGCATTGCGTATTGAGTGGCAGAACTCAACGCCGCGCTTTGTCTTGCAACCAGAGCGAAGAAATGAAAATATAAACGTAAATAAATATTTCACTTCATCCAGTGGGGATCGAACCCACAACTGTCGCGTTAATTTTATTTAGTGTTGATTTAAGTACTTTGCAAAAATGTATTATATCTCTTGTTGCAATGCTTGACTCTTAAGAGAAAGAAAGAGAAAAAATAATAATATGTATTTATAGTTCCCGCAATTTTATTTTACTTCTTAAGATTTGTTTTAAAGTTCACAACAAAGTTCCTTTCTCCATTAGTGTCAGAATTAAAAATACAACTAATAATATTTTAACTGTCGTAGTAAAAAACGTAAAAAAAACTCGTCCCGATCTCAAAGATTCGTTTCATTCTAAAATTATAATATAAAGACGTCCCTGTTACTCAAACTTATGTTCGTTGAGCTTTAAAGTTCTTAATAGCTACAAATTGAAGTAACCAAGCTTTTATCAGATAACAGTTTATTTATAGGCGTGTGACGTCACATGCCACTTGTAATTACGATTTTATGTCGGACCTTTAGTCTTAACATGCTATTATTTGAGTTTTTTATTTCTATTCTTTCATTTGTATGTTTTTTTATATATATATTTTCATAAAAAAATACTTTTATAAAAAAAATTTCTTTAGATTGAATTTGAAATGTTTAATTTAATTACTGAAAATTGAAATAAGATCATAATATTCCAAATATGTAATATTACTATTTTTCCAATTAATACTGTACCTAAGACGAAATGAAGATCCATTAGAAAGAAATTGTTAGTATCTAAATATGTAGTAGGCTCTTTATATAAACATGAAATTTGATGTAGCTCTATGTCAGTCTCGTATTTCTTTCATATAAAATTTTGTAATGTGAAACCTAATTTATCTCATATATTATTATCATAGCTTAAGATTATTTTTTGTTCGACCTTTAACCTTTTAAACCAAAGCGCTTAACTTTAAAATGTCTTATATATTGTCATATAGTATTGTATTATAAAGGTATAGGTATTCTGTTATAGATTCAGGCAGGTTTAAAGTATATTTTTAGGATAACCAACAGCGAAGGGTGAAATTTTTAAAAAGAAAAGCCGGTGCTACGTCAGAAATAAATATAATAAGAAATTAAGATCGATCTGCACAGAATTTTGGGCTTTATATTATAGACAAAGTAATAAATACTATGTCTAAATATTTGTGACTGTAAGCGCGGCGGTTGTAGATTCGGTTGCCATTTGGAGAAAATTAATTCAAAATTAATTCCTCGCTCGCTCTGGTAGATAAAATGCGGCATTGAATTTCGTCACTCAATGTCTCGGAAATTTTGGCGGAAAGTGGGGGGCGGAGTGCCGTACCACTAGGTTCCCTCTGTTTACTCTGGTATATATGAAGGATAAAGCGTAAAGATAAATATGATCAAAGCAACCTAATAAGTATTAAGTCATATTCCATAAATTCTCATTCAAGTTACGTTGTAGGTAATTGTTTGTTATTTTAATCTTTCTTTGTTTTAGCACATTATATACATAATCTTTTAACCTGCATAATCTTTTGTTAATTCATTATTTAAAATTTATGTAAACTTTTTTATTAAAAAAATCAACGGTGTTTTAATAATGAAGTCTCTCTACTAATATAATAACTTCGTTCTATATTTTTTATGAATAAAACATTTCTTTAATAATAATACAATAAAAAACAAATAAAACCACGAGCCATAGCTTGTGTGAAAAAGCGTTAAGTTACACTTCATCGACAGTAAGTTGTCGATGCAAGCTTATCGTCAACATCCGTCCACATTGAGATAACTGATTCACTTCTGCATGTCAGTTTGACCGCGAACGTTCATAACTGTACATGAAAATAATTTTTCTTCTAAAATAATTGTTTTTTTAAAAAACAGTGTTTTCTATATGAAAATACTTAATTTTTGACTAAAGAAGTGACTTAATTTTTTTTTGTTTTTTTATGTGTATAATTGTTTGTGAGTAATTTTGTTGTGTAAAGTGTGATTCATAAAAGTTATAAATATGAGTACGTTTCTACATCATCGAAGGATATTTGAAGAGGTATTTTGTTTTTTTCTTTTTTTTTACATCTTTACCGCCTCAGTATTCTGTCCACCCCAAAAATTTTAGTAACAAAAAATTAATTTCACACGACCATATGTATCTGTTCAAAGATAAAGTCCAGGATCCCCCAAAAATATTTCTAGATACGCCCATGCTTCTTGCATTCTCCGCAGATTAGCAGGTTCCAGTGAATATTTATTACTAAATATTGTATATTCTGTTTAAATAAATTAAATTATTATTTTTTATTTATGCAACTTTGAAGAAGATAAAATACATAAGTTTCCTTAAAAAATATAACAGATATTAAAGTATATGCTAATTAAATTATTAAAAACAATTTTGTTTGTTTACCTGTTTACCTTAATATGAGGATAAAATTATGTTATTATTAATTGTAACTTTATCCTTTGCATTTCGAACTCCGAATTTCAGCGAAATGTGGAAAATAAAATCATCAGATTATTCACCTAATTACCATTAATTATCTTATAACAATCTATTAGGTGCAAAACCATGGTTTTATTATGGTAATAATATAGCGTCACGTTGCACATAGTAGGGTAGGCAGGGATAATCTGGGAACCTAGTGTTTTTCTTATAAAGACACTTCCACTCTCCCTTTTCCGCGGAATTTTGCAGGTATTGCGTGTCGGAAATCAACGCGCCCCGCTCTTGTCGTTCATGTATATATAGTTATTAACATATACAATTTCCACAATCACAGCTATCAATGAAAGAATGGGACATACCATACGATGAGCTGAAGCTATTCGAGATGATCGGCACGGGTCGTTTCGGCACCGTGTACCGCGGCAGCTGGCACGGCGCCGTCGCCGTCAAACTGCTGCACGTGAACGCCTTGAGCGACCACTCTGTGCCTTTGGATACTTTTAAACATGAGGTTTGTGTGGGTTTTAGGTATAGATATATGATGGTACAAAAATGCTGAACCTTATTTGGATTTTGTGTAAAAATTCATTGAACATTAAGACCGTTCTTTGAATGAGCTTTTCTTAGTGAGTTTTTAGCTAATTTAAAACAGATAATATATTATGGTAACCTTCAACTTACTGTTCTTCAATAGACTGGCTTTTTCAGACCAAATTTATTTGCAATATCTAGCCAAGCAGAAACATTTAGCTAATGAAATGTTTTATTTGCAACGATTTACATTTACACATTTAAAAAGAAAGTAGTCCGACGGCTCTGATAAGTAATGACTACAAAGTATTCGAAACGTTAAGTTTCCAAATATTTTATACTAAAATATACGTAATTAATACGGTCAAATAGTTTAATTTGATACTTATTCGTAACTTTTTTCTATCATCCCAGGTAGCAACATTCAGAAAGACAAGACATGAAAACCTGGTACTCTTCATGGGCGCCTGCATGAAGCCGCCCCGCCTCGCCATCGTGACGTCGCTGTGCAAGGGGATGACGCTCTACACGCACATCCACCTGCGCAAAGATAAATTCACGGCGAATAAGAGTGTCATTGTTGCACAGCAGATATCACAGGTGCGTTTACTGGTTGAGGCAAGTTTGATGAAAATTGTGAGAGAATTGTGAGAAAGGAAATATATATAAGTCATACTCCAAACTAAAATCCCACACCCTCAATTTTAATTCAATATTTACATATTTTGATATTTTTCCAGGGTATGGGCTATCTCCACGCGAGAGGTATTATCCACAAAGATCTGAAGACGAAGAATATATTCCTCGAAAATGGAAAAGTGGTTATTACCGACTTTGGACTCTTCAGTGTCACTAAATTGTGTTTTGGAAACAAGTTAGTATATTTTTGACACTATAATTTTAAATTTAAATTATATCATGTTCATAAAATTTGGAGTAGAGTACAGACTCTAGTATTGTGTGAAATTGAATATATATAAATTATAATCATGGTTCTAGATAACAAAATCATGTTTATTTTAAATACTTCAGGGCATACGCTATGAAACTGCAATTTTTCTAAACAACCTATTATTTACGCACATTTCTAAATAATTCTCCAACAACAAAAAATATAAAAATTTAACACTTATCCACAGTGCCCGCGGAGATAGCCTAGGTATCCCACCAGGATGGCTGTGCTATTTGGCACCAGAATTAGTACGAGCGTTGCGGCCACACGCCTCGCTACATCTGCCCTTCTCTAAAGCCACTGATGTTTATGCTTTTGGGTGAGTTGAGGTGTTTATGTTTTATTTGAAAATGTATTAAATTTTGAACGTGGCAGAATTTGTACCTGCGTCCCTTGGAAACCGTCCAAATCCCGCTAGACAAACGGAAATAATCTGTAAACGGCTGAATATATATTTTTTTGAATTATAATTGAGACTCGATTATTATAAAATATATGGTTCTTATTCGGCGATACGTGGGGAACAAAGTGCCGTAACATTCGGTTCCCCCTATCTACTTTGCATTATGCGAGATACAGCGTGAATCTAAAAAGCAAATAAGAAATAATTAAAATGACTATTCCAGAACGGTTTGGTACGAGTTGTTGTGTGGAGAGTATCCATTCAAGGGTCAGCCACCTGAAGCCATTATATGGCAAGTGGGCAAAGGCATGAAACAGTCACTAGCTAATATGCAAGCTTCAAGAGATATTAAGGTGAGTTGCTGTTATTTATTTATATATTTGTTTGAGAATTTAATGTGTTTTTTCAGTTTCAGATCTTTTTGCTGCACAATAGTATAGGTGTTAAGACACTCTGTTAACAATTAAATACTTCCTTCTCCCACTATCCACCGAATTCTCGAGGCATTGCGTGATTATTGACAGAACTCAACGCTTCTGCTAACCTTGCTTTCATAACTACACCTTTCCATCGGGCTACACTTAATACTATTACTACTACACATTACCTAAATATGAAAGTATAACATAAACAATTCAATTGCTTCAACGTACGTAACGTACCGCCCGGTACGTTAGTTACCCTTGGTTATAATTAATGTTAGAAGTTATTGTATAAATTAAACACATTCTTGTTTTCACAAGCACTTATTAATTATAAGTTAATTGTACTAAATGAAATAAGGAGGACTCGCTTTGTACGTCCTTAATGAATTAACATAAATGGATAGTATTTTCTCTATTCCAGGACATCCTGATGCTGTGCTGGTCGTACCACTCACCAGAGAGGCCGGACTTCTCCCGCCTTTTGCCTCGTCTGGAGAAACTCCCCCGAAAGCGCCTCGCGCGCTCCCCCTCACACCCCGTGCACCTCTCCCGCTCTGCAGACTCTGTGTTCTGAGAGAGGCGACTGAGGGAGTGTGTCAGGCCCTAGTCTACCACTTAACCCATTTTGAGAAACAATACTATATATTTTCTTTTTCTTCTGATTCTGAAAGAGAGGAATGACGTAAGGTGTCAGGCCCTACGAACTACCCCACTATTACTGACTATTGTACCCTCCAATTCTTCGCCACCGGGATGGGATCCTGTTCTGCTGATTCTGTCTTCTGAGAGTGGGAACCAAAATAGTGTATCCAGCCCTAGTCCACCGTCTTCTACCTTTTTCATCTTCATCTTATACTTCACTATTTCTTGTCTGAAAAAGTCTAAAACCTCCTCACTTCCCCATATATAATTACATAACATTAACATGACTTACAGGGTGCAGAGTGGTACATACTTTAATGCAGCTTTCTCTTTTCTTAAAATACATCTAGATATCTTTTACAGCAGCAGGAACTAGGATATCCATATCTACATTCTATTTATACATATAACTTTTCCTCCTAATCCCCGTATTCTTATAAATATTATAAATCACTTTCATTTGTCCCCATTGTTCTTTGTCATTTATTATTAATTAGCATTGGAATTTATTTTATCAACAGAATGAGTTCCATCTTCTTTGAGCGTACTCGGAACTGCTAATTAGCGTTAACTAACATCAAATTTAATGTCAGTTAAATTTAAATTGGGTGTCTCTTTGTTTCCTTAGGCATTTTTATCGTGATTCTATGATGATATCCAATTTTCTTTATAGCTACTAAAAAGTAACACTAGGGCCAACAAACTTCTTGCAATGTGACCTTAAGTGTATAATAAAATACCTCATTTGTCTATTCAGATGAAACTAATATAGTATATATGTATAATAATTATTATACAAATTATAAAGCTTAGAGATTTTTTTAAATTACAAAATTACTTGTGAAAAAAAGTAATTTCTTGCTTAAGTAGCATAAGATTTTTTTCTGTTTGTGATACATTTTCCATTATTTATTACATTAAAAGTGTTAATAACAAAACTACTAAAAATCTTTAATTTAAATGCATTTTTTATTTATTACTCTCCTTAATTTTTAAATGACATGACTTTTTTTATATTTTGAACTTATACAACTTTTAAATCATGCAATAAGTTGAATCTCTAAACTTGATAATTTGTTTATTGACGAATCAATGTAATACATTTATGACTTAGAAATCCATTACTTAATTAAAATCTTTATAAGATTTATTTGTAATTCAATTAATTTGTACCGCCATTTTGAAAAATATCGATTGTTTTCTCTGGTATTTGTAATGACGCATTTTGTGGTATAATTGTGTATTTAAAAAATTAAATTCAACAATTTTTTATTGCAATAATATAATTAGTAAATCAATTCATACTATTCTTTTAATTGTCAATTTATAAGTGACAGTGGTGTTTGTAAACTTAATTAACTGTACATTTTGTATTGATTAATTTTTATATGTTTTAAAACATTTCCATTATTGAGATTGCTAAAACAATCCAAATGTCCTTTTTTAATGAATAAAGTAATAGATTATACAAGTAATATTATGCCATCTCGACATTTTTATCCATGTTACAATAAATTCAAATGAGTGATTTTTTTTTATTACTTCGACGTATTGGAGGACATCTTTCTAAATTTTCAATATAAATATTCTAAGTAATATTATAAGTTAAAAATTACTTTTTAATTATAAATTCCTTATAGGTCCTCCATTGAAGCAATTCAGCCTTACAATTTGTACCGTTGAGCAAACTTTGTTATAAATAAAAAAACAAAACACGGGTATCGATACTTAGTGAAACTGGTGTTGAGCACTAAAATAATATTATTTTAATCTATAATGTTCTACGTTTACACTTGGCAGCTTTTACATAAGAAAAAAAATGTTTTAAATGTCTGTGGTCAATTCTGATTTAATTTAAAATAGTTTTAACAGTCAATTATAAAGCGTAAAATTGAAAAAAAATAATAATACTAACGCCTAATATGAAGCAATATAAATATTATTTAGACAAAATAACATACTGATGACGTCAAACAATCATGACCGACTTTAAATTACTCTTTTTTATTTATTTTTAAGAAAACAATTCAGCATGAATATTGTACAGCAGCAGCGGCAATATTGTTTGAATTGCGTTTCTGTTTTTGTATTTTTTAAAAATCTATCTGCTTTTATATTGTCAAGGGTCAAGTGTGAAAGTAGCCATTAAGTCTTGATCTCTTGATTTTAACGATAGATTAAATTATATTTTCGTATTTAAAAAAAAACGTGAAAGTTGACTGTTTCAATATAATTGTAAATATTGTATAGTGTTACTGGTTTTGCTGTGATGTAAATGCAATTTTGTAAATATTAGTCATTATCTGTATTATGATAAAATAAAAAAAAAATAACTATGGGACTGACGTTGAGACGAAGGTATATTTAATTCTCCATAATATTTAAATAACATACCAGTATTTTCTTAAAAACTGTAAATTTTCTATAGGCATGTCTTATTTATTGTTTGAATTGCGTTTTAAAGACTTATTTGTAAACACTTTTATTCTAAATCGATTATGTAAATATTAAAATGTGTTAAAAAATCGATTTGTTTTAGACGTAATTAGTTTTGTATGTAAATAGCTAATGATCATCAAGCAGATTATTATAATCGATTAAGTGATTTTTTTCTGGTATTAGTAGTTTGGTTATAATAAAAAAAAACAGGTTTAATGTAAAAAAAATAACTACAGTTTAAACAATAAAAATTTTATTATTTAATAAAACTACTAGCACTAGATTGGGGTTATTTAATAACTATCTATAACTTTCAGCTAATTTTCATATAAAATGATATCTTACCTATATCTGTTAGGTCAAGTAATTTAACAGAAACTTATATGACAGTTGTAATAAACAGAAAAATATAAATAAAAAATATGGTAACTATGGTTATAATTGCGACTGAACACAGAATACGAATTCATATAGTATATTGGTCATATTTACAGTACGGTTGACGAGTCGTGACCGCCATAAAGTTAGGCTTTATGAATTTTTGCGTATTCTTCAATCGAGAGGAAAATAATACAAATTAACAAAAATCTTAAGTCCAACTACAGCTAACTTAACTTCAAAGCGGCCACTGCTCGTCGATTGTACTGTAACTGTCGATTGATTCATTATAAAAGAACATTCCTGTGAGAAGCTTCCTTTAAGGTGATACATTTAACGAATATGGTATTAAGAGTTTGGTTATTTCATCTTTTTCTTTATTTAACCACTCTAAAAAATGTATGTATTTAAAAAATTGTATGTTTGTATTAAAAATTTAAAATGCTATTTTTTTGATTGATAGAAAAAGGTTTCTTTATTATATTACGATTTTTAATTGATTGCCCCTTTACTTTCATAAGAAAAGTTAAAATAAAAAAAAGTATCTTAATTTTAATATAAAAGTTCAAATTGAATTACTTTACATTATTTCTTCTGTTCCTACTAACATTGACAGATGTAAAAATCGGCCACTTTACAGGAGAGCTCCCCAAAGATTATAATATTTTTATTATGTACGGCCGTGATTAATGAAAATGTAAAGAACTTTAATATTAAAGATATAGATTTTCATTAACCACAACCATATATGAAAAAATATTAACATTTTTAACTTTGAGGGGTCTCCTTTAAGTAGCTTATTTTCAAATCCGACAACCTTAATAGCGACAGGATTTACTGACCATTTAAAAATATTTACCATGGAAACTATGCAAGCTTATATTTAAAACTACATATTTTTATTATATTGTTCAGAAAACTTCTTTATTAATTATACATATCTTAGTACTATATTCCTTGAGGTATTACCTACATGTATACTAAAGAGGCTTGTCGTTAGGTCCGTTTAGACTGATTTTAAACTGGGTAGTCCTACATGACTTGATGTGCCACATACTAATCAGCAAAATTTCAATATAAAGATATACATGAAAAAACAGCTAATTTTAACATTAATTTCAATTCATCAATTAGGGTCTGAGAAATGTTCTTTAAAATCTAAGATAGTTTAAACTATTGTATGACGCTTGTATATATTGAACTTTAAATTGTAAAAGTGCATTTCATAATAATTGCATAATAACAAATTTAAGTTTCTAACAGTAGCAGTGAATTTTTAAAGATATTTCAATGTATACAAGTTGTTACAGCTCATTTTGTTATTTTATTGTTTTACTTAATAATTATTGATTATTATAATATAATAGGCGAAATTATTCTGGTCAATGAAATCCTATTAATAGTTAGTTGTTGTTTAAACAGCGTTGTGCGATACTGCCGCCGTATGTTGTATGTAGAGAAAGTGGCGTGGCTTGTTCGATTCTATTAATAATTTATTTAAAAAAAAATACAGCTGTTTATATTGGATTCCCTAGTAGATTTTATAATAAAATATAATTTTTAATCACTTTGATAATTTTTGTCTTAAATTATTTTTTACCTGTGCCAATTTATGTTCAAGTAAAATTTAATAATTAAAGCCAATACAAAAAGTTGTTTAATCTGTACAGAATGATCGAAACAGTTTTACATATGACTGTATTGAGATTTCTATCCATTAGGTTAGTTGCATTTGCCAAAATAAACCTTCATCACTGTTTCTAGTTGTTTTCTTTTAAACCGATCATCATATTACTGACGCTTATAATTAAATTTGGACAAAATGCGTTTTGTTAAATATTTTTAACATTTTTAAAGTCATTCCATACTTAAGAAAAATGTTTTTTACATAAAATTGAAACCCCACCTCATTCACATTTTTATACATTTTCCAAAAAGTTTTATTATTTTAACATTTTACTTTTTTAAAGGTCTAATAAGTAGACTTTCAACGAATTGAAAATTCAGCCATGCACCAAATACTGAATATTTGCATATTGATTATTTGCTGAGTATTAGCCTTTCGAGGAAATTAAATATTTACCTAATATTTATATTTATTCACTGGTGTCGAGGCAAAGCGCAGAGTTCAGTTTCACCACTCAAAAGGCGATGCCTTCAGAATTTGGTGGAAAATGAGAAATGGAATGTCTTAACAGTAGGTTCCGTCTGCCTACCCTGCTTTGTACAGGATAGTGTGAAGCAAAAAAAATTGGTTTGAGTGCTGCAACAAAAGTTGTATTGTTGTTGTACATGTGATTGATTTTATATTAGTTTGTACTAATGCCATGCAACAAGGGTTATATAAGAAATACTCAAAGACAGCACATCTGTTTAGTACAACTTCACATATACTAACCAACCATTTCTAGCTATGTAACTGTAGGCATATGATTAGTTTCATATTGGGCCACTATTAAAGTACATCTGTTTATTAAATTCCACTTATAACAACCAGTGAGGGTGATTATGAGTCATAACTGGATTGTACTGTAATTATTTAAAAACTATGTTTTGGGTCTAAACGAAAATTATATGTATTGTACATATGTATATCTTCTGCTTCAATGCGTAATTATAAAGATTTTAATATGTATATTAAAATCTTTAAATTTAATAAAGATGATGTACCAATAATACTAAATAAAATGATAATATTATAAAATGAATGAATACATTCTTTTATTCAATCAAGTCTCTCGTTAAAATATAATACATAATTTTTTTGTAATTGGCTGTAGATATTCATATTTAACGAAATATAATAAAAGCAGCTAAATAGGGCCAACATTTGTTGTAAATCTAGTAATAATTAATAAATTTTGAATAATACCTGCATGCCTCCAGTTGTATTTATTCCATGAACTGCATGGTAAATAAAACAAAAGGTGCTTTTTACATTTACTTTATTATTTCATAACTATGATATGTGTCCAGCCAAAATTGCAGCTATATTATTACACATACTTTTGATTTCCTTATCATTTAAATATTCTGCACCTAAAATAGCGCTACCAACAGCAATTGTTTCCCTCATAGTTTTAGCCTTTATCCATATTCTACCATTCATGCCTGCAGCTAACTCAAAGGGCCATTCATTCTTCAAGGAGGGAAGTAAAGGACAGTTTGGATTTAAAATTTTTCTAATAAGATTCAACGAACACTTGAATACAAAACCGTCAGTCAAAACACCTAACCTTCCCTTTTTCCCATGTGAGTCTACACACACTAGTTCTGGCTCCATGTCTTTGCTTGCTACTAACATTTTAGCATAAATTGCATCTCCAACTTCCACCTCAGGTCTGTTCTTCTTAGTAGCTCCTTCAAATGATAAGTAAGATAAAGCAGCAGTTAAACTGCCCCCGACATCAACGCGGAATATATCTCCTGACTTTTGTACCACAACACCTATTACATTTTCTCCTCTAGATGGAACATATCGCTTCTGATAGCTATCCACCCAATACGTGCCAGGGTTTCTTTTTTTCAGCACGCCTGATTTGGTAATGTAGACACGATCGACTTCTTTTCGAAGCCCCGGTCCAATAATCACTTTAGATTTTTCACCGGCCTCAGATATATCTTCGCAGTAGTCCCCAGGAAGAACAACGTCTCCAATTGATACCTTCATTTTTAGTTGCTTTGCATGGTTCTATTAATATAGAAATAAATAATGTTATTTATTTGTAGTTACACATGCGATCACGATTGTTTGAAATTAGATGTCAATTGTCATTTGCTGTGGTCATTTGTCAATTATTCAAATGGTCAAAATCACAGAATACATATACCCAAAGGGTAGGTGGGTCACAATGTGACAATATGTCAAATCTGCATTTAGTAATATGATTTTAGACGACATTAAAATTTTACATTATATTTATCAAAAAAATAACTTTGATTATCATTTAACAATATGAAATCCAGAAATGCCACTACTAAAAATATATATATGTTAATACAAATTAGATTATATAATAAAAGCCTTATGCTTTAAAAAATAAATAATAATTTATTTTCAGGCAGATGATTATCTTTTAACAATATGAAAAGCTGATTTTTTAATAGTAAATATTGTAGATTGTAATACAACTTGGATGTTTCCAATTATATTTATGTAATAGGAGCATTTTACAATGTTTTAAGAAAATCCACATGGCGTAACTGTCAAACTGACGTTTTGAAATATTCAAATTTAGAATGTATTGTTGTGACAGCTTTGTTCTTTTAAAGTTTTAACTACACGTGCCTATATGAATATTTATTTACCATTATTAATGTGAAGTTCCAAATAAGATATTTCTTAAAATGCCAGCAACAATACATAATGATACTTTAGTGTACAAAGGCAGCAATTTTTTTCGTCAGAGGTTGTTATTATCAACGTTAAGTGGTCGTTCTATTAAAATAGAGGACATTCGCAGTACACACGATGATCCTGGCCTCAGAGAGTACGAAATAAACTTAGTACGTTTATTAGATAAGATAACAAATGGTTCTAGGGTAGAGTTAAATGAAACTGGCACATCATTATATTACCAACCAGGTATTCTGATTGGGGGACAAGTTACACATTCTTGTTGCACACAGAGAGGAATAGGTTAGTAAATTTTGAAGTGAAGTGAAGTGAAACTGTCTTATATATAAAGTAATGTATATTAGCTTTCAATAGTAGTGTTTTGCCTCATTAACAACATTTACAAAAGTAACAAATAATAATTCCAGGTTATTATTTAGAAGTGCTGCTAGCATTAGGACCATTTTGTAAAGAACCATTAAATGCAGTTCTTCAAGGTGTTACACATCATGAATTAGATGTATCAGTGGATAAAATAAAGAGTACAGCTCTGCCAATACTGCTGAAGTTTATTCTGGTTGATGATGGTTTAGAATTGAAGGTGGTTAGAAGAGGTAAATACCTAATAACCTTTTTAAAATTGATTAAGATGTAACTATTTACATAACTATATGTTATTAATATATTTGTTGTATAGAATGAACTGTTAAGTAATTGATGTGATAATTAATTATTTTCATATCCATGTTTTGGAAGGCCTAGTGATTTACATTTATCCTGAAAATGGACAGTAAAGTGTCACACAAGGTTTCCCTTACCTTTCTTTTTGTAAGCAAGACCAAGCAAGAAGCTAAAAATAATAATATATTATGGCATCAATTTTTAATTAAAAATAATACATTATATATAATCTTTACTTCTATGGTACCTATAGTAAAATTTTAAACATTGAAGAATTTGTTTGGTTGTACATACTAATCTCAGATAGAATCCATAGATAGAAGCTTGTTAGTAATAAATGCACTTAATTTTTTAAACAAACATATTATTGCATTATTTCCAGGTGCTCCACCACTCGGTGGAGGTGAAATAGTATTCAAATGTCCGGTAAGAAGACACTTGAGACCATTACAATGGAGGCAATGGGGCCTTGTTAAGAGAATACGAGGAGTAGTGTATGCTTTACGAGTGTCACCCACTATGGCTAATAGAGTTGTTGAATCTGCTAAGGGGGTATGTTACTTTAGCATTATTTGAGTGTTATTTTACACTTAAATTGTTTTTTAGAAATACATTAAAAAAAATTAACATAGTGGGATTTGAAGCTTGTTCATTAAGCCATATGTAAAGCTTTTCAGCGAGTTCAAATCTAATAAATGTTCAAATCTATATATATATATTCAAAAAAAATGTGTATACATTTATAATTTGATTTTTAATGTATATTTTAGGTTTACTTTCATATATATTCACTTAGCAGAATGACCTTTTGAATGACCTTTGATTGCCACTCCAATACCTTATCCCATTCCCATGTCTTACCTAAAAGGGAAAATTTAAAAATTTTAGCTTTGCCTCAACACTAGAGCAAACAAATGAAAATATTAAATATTTCATTACATCAAGTGGGAATCGATCCCACAACCTGTCATGTTGTAAACATTTTATACAATTATTTTATACAATTTTATGAAAATAAATAATGTTTTAAAATCATTTACATTATTCTAGGTAATGTTGAAATTCCTGCCAGATGTATACATAAATACAGATCAATGTAGAGGCCCCAACGCTGGGAAGAGTCCCGGTTTCGGGATTAGTTTGATAGCAGAGACTAATGAGAAGACCTTCTATTGTGCTGAAGCAGTAAGTACTGTTAACCCTCTGTCTACTCTGCCTTATCCGGAATGTTGAATGAAGCTTCCTTTATTTTCATATTGTATTTTTTTTTATCAGCTTCATGCTGTATCCCGCGCGTTGCCTTCACACCAGGCTATGAAATAAAAACACAAATTTATACTTCATTTCCTCATGTGG
Source organism: Heliconius numata (assembly GCA_016802625.1). Taxonomy (NCBI): domain Eukaryota; kingdom Metazoa; phylum Arthropoda; class Insecta; order Lepidoptera; family Nymphalidae; genus Heliconius; species Heliconius numata. The sequence goes on from JAEBDU010000099.1 coordinate 1,023,086, forward strand.
AGATCGAACCCACAACCAGTTGCACTTTACAGTCATACTTTGTGCCCCTACGCCATGACTTTCCTAAGTACTCATATTATATTATTTCTTTCAGAAATCAGCAGAAGCGGGTACAGGAGAGACAACCCTACCTGAAGACCTAGGTAAAGAATGTGCAGTAAAGTTGTTGGATGAGATTTATCGCAGTGGTGCAGTAGATTCAGCATTTCAATGGATTCTAGCACTTTGGATGGCTTTGGGACAGAAGGATGTTAGCGAGTGTGTTGTATGTATTATTTGTTTCTTTGTTAGCGTCACGCTTTATACAGCAGTAGTGACCCGCGGCTTCGCCCGCTTTTATTAATTGGTATATAAAAGCCAAATTACAAAATGTTTTCATAAATTGTAGTGTGTGTTATTCTGATGCATAAGCATCAGAATTTATTACTGTAAAGTTTTATCTAAATGTTTTATAGTTTTTGCGTTAAAGAGGAACTAACATTCTTACAAAATTTCAGATTTAGATTATTTATAAAGTATTAAATCAATCATTTTTTAGGTGGGACCACTTTCTGACTACACCATTAAATTTCTACAACATCTTAAGGAATTTTTCGGAGTAATGTTTAAACTGGAAGTGATAAGAACTGATGATGACGATGAAGCATCAGATGATGAAGAAATCCTGGGAACTATTCAGAAGATCAAAATGACATGTGTTGGCATTGGTTATATTAATATTAGCAAGCGGACTTTGTAAATAAATCTTTATTCTTATATGGTATTTTATATTTATACAAATTTGTATATAATTTCGTGTCTGAGTGAAATAAGGAAAAACCAATAATTGTTAAAGCATTTTAAAATTCACATGATATGTCAAAATGTAGTGCATTTTTCGTAAACCAAAAACAAAAATAAGTAAGTACAATGTAAAGTAAATGCCTGAATGATTAATTAGTAAGTTCTAACTTTGTTTCTTTTGCTTTATCAAACAACAGTTTATTTTAGCTATCATCATTTCAGATCAGGCCACTATGGCCTCTAGAAATAATATAATCCTTTACGAGAAAACGTATAAAAATCAAGTCGCGTCTGTTGGGGACCGCTCTGATTACTAAACCATACGTTCTCATCAAACTACGTCGAAAATCTTATACGACCGCTTACAACTTTTAAAAACATATTTTTCATTCTTAAGTGTGAAATAATACTTAAAAATGTAAAAATAATATTATTTATTATTGAAATTCCTAACTCTAATGCTACTTTGGTAATTGGAAAATACAAATCATCCTAAAAATAAATGATACAACAACATAATTTTTTATTTTTATATTTTCTATTCACATAATATAACTTATTCTAAGAATTGTAAAATAATTAAGGCACATTTTGGAGTTATATCTTTCTATAAAAATAGTAAAACCATGGACGATATATACATTTTAACTTAGAAAAATTTCGTGACAACGCCTATAAGTAGTTTTGTATAAAAAATACAAAAAAGTATAAAATTGGCAGTGATTTTAATTTTTTTTTATTTAAGTACAAAAATAGAGCAAATTGATAGTTATATGCCATTATTTATATTTAATATTTATAAATTGGCTGTCGTCAATTTGTAAAAAAAAGCTCTACTTTTGTACATTCCATTAGTGAGTATTAGCTTTTAGGCCCATATTTATAAATCACTCTGAAGTTAGAAATCGATCTTGAGATATGTAATTTATTAGTGAAAACAGCATCTTAAGATTAATCTTAGATAACGGTGTATAAATACAGGCCTTAAATCTGTGCTTGGCATAAAGTGCTGCCATTAAAAAATTCTATAATATTTTAAATTATAAATTACAATGAGAGTATTTTTATAAAATTATAGTAACCTGAGTAAAGTTGACAACCCATGTACTTAGATATGACTCACGGGTCAAATATAACGAATTCAACAACCGACTATATAAAGTTAAAACCTCAAAAAGTTATTTTGTTTAAAAATACTAATGTAAACATGACAATGTCATCTCTATCCTTTTTAATAAGAAAAATCAGCAATAAGATCATCAAGTAAGTTAAACTGGACTTTTCAATAGATTTTATTACAATTTCTTAAGTCAAATTTAAATATATTTACTAATGAATGGTTTTAAACATCACTTGGAATATCCACTATATAATTAGTATAAACCCAACAAAATAACTTTACAAGGTTCACATCTTCTATCACACATCCTTCTCATTGCACCCCAATCCCGCGGACCAGTTGCATATCCCCCCAACGGGATCGAACGACAGTCCTTTGGGACAGATGTACTCCCATCCGAGCACTGCGCCGCTCTCCATACGAGCGCACGAGATGAACTTCTTACAAGAGGTCGGATGCGGGAAGTTACCGATGTCGAGACATTCGATTTTGCCTGTTTATAAAGAAATTTTAATATTGTACTTTATCTTGGATCATTAGTAGGTATACTTGCATAATAATACTAGAAAAGCTTAGTTTTTTTATTTTGAAGCATTGTTTGGCTTTAATATACTCCGTTTGTAACAAAATAACGAAACCTGGAGAGGAAACGTATAAAAAAATATAATATGTAAATCTTGTTAAAAAAAACACATATCTAATAAAGGGACAGCTAAAAGAATAACTAACCTTTTCCACGTAAAACAACCTTCTTCTCTCCTTCATAGTTCACCGCTATTTTCTCTTCACTATCGTCATAATAATCATAATCAGTAATCGGTCTTATTGACGCGACCGCTTCTTCAACTTTTTGAACGGGGGGCTTCTGAAACTTAATCTTTTGAACTGGCCGCTTTTGAATTGTAATTTTTTTAACCGCTTCTTTCTCACCAACTTCTTGAACAATTTCTTTAGGAGTTTCCTTCTGTATGGGGATTTTTCGAATTTTCTCGAATGGTTTTCTCGTAGTTCTAGGTTTTTGTGTGGTTTGTGGTATGACAGGTGTGGGTGATTGTGTGGTGGAAATTCTTCGATAGATAGTTTTCCTTCTAAGTGGTTTTCTTGTAGACGTTTGCGGCGTCGTTCCCGGTGACAGGAATTGATATTCATCTAAAATTTCGGTTTCGGTTTTTTAGTAAAGTTTTAATCAAATATTAGAAATATTTGTAAAGATATATTTATAAAAAAATCTAAGGAAACATTTCTAGGTACTTTTATTTACGATCTTTATAATACAGCGATGATTCCTAAATAAAAAATATAAACTTTAATTTTAAAATAAAGTTTTAAAATATTTTTTAAGTTTAGAAATTATTTAAAATCAAAATTAAACGAACAAACACACAGTTTATTTAAAATGAGGTTATATAATTCTGTGGTTATCAGAGCAAGGAAATGCAGATACAAACGATGTGTTCGTTTGCATCATATAAATTTCTTCATATATATTATCACTATTTGGATCTTTATGACATGGTTATTGCATAAAGGGTTTTTAAATGTAAATATCAGCCTCCTTTATAATAGCGTTTTTAAAAACTTTTAGACAAATTTATCGTTACACAAAAAAATTAAAACGGCAACGATAAGTCGCAATTGTCAAATCATAATAAATAAAAAATTGATTATGCTTAAAGCCTTAAGGTATAACGTTGATTTTTAACTAACAATTACATGATAACAATATTATTCCTAACAAACTTTTAATTAATAAAGTAAACTCACCATCATATGCTTTAGTAACTGGCGACTCCAACAAATATTCCCTGGTGAAGTACGAAGGCTCTTGCAAGCCTTGCCCACCCGACGAATACTCCACAAACAATGGTACCGGAATCTTGTCGCTAGAACCCTCGTATCTAGCTGTAGATGGACCCAAATTTGACCTGACCGTCGATTTTATATCACTATCTATATCAACCAAGTTCGGGGAAAACCCTGAAGGTCGGGACTTGCTGGTAAATCCCGTGGGATAAGTAGGTGCTAGTTTAACAGTGGACTCATCTAAAGATATAGTGTTTAGGGATCCCGGCCGAGAAACCCGGGATTCGTAACTTTCTGTAGTGTACGGTGTAGGTTCTGTAGGGTTGTAGCGAGCTGTGGATTCCGCGTTTTGTGAACCCAAACTGAGTGTTACTCCGGGAAGTGTTGGGTTCGTATTTGAATCTGGTTTGGAGAATCGACTGGTGAATGAGGATGTGGTGAAACTGCCCTCAGCTAACCTTGGTGTGTTAGTGTCAGTAGGACTGTAAGTAGGTGTTGAAGTTTCCACTAGTCTCTGTCTTGTGCTATAAGTTTGAGTTTCGTCTGAATAACTTTGCGTTTTGAAATATTCTTCAGTGTAAGCTGGATTAGTGAACTTGTAATCTACTATGGTTTTAGGTGTTTTCTTCGTCGTGAAGAACTCTTCGTCGTAGTCTGGTATGATCGGTATGGGAGCTGCTAAGAGCTGGTGTGCTGCTAATGCGACTGCAGTTTCAGCACTTATATCTGTTGAAAAATAAAAAGATGCAATTGTTGTTGCAAACATAAATAAATGCAACAGTTGTTTTTGGATCAACTTCACGCTGTATCCCGCACACAGCAGGGTAGGCAGAGGAAACCTGGTGCTAAAAATACTTAACTAACACCTATAGCTCACAGCTTATATTTACATAAAGTGCTCAAATAATCTCAACCAAATCACATAGTTATCAATAAATTGGCACACACCAAGAAAATCGAAAGTTGTCCTTGTCCCTATAGAATAACTTACCATCTGAAGTAGTTTTTCCTTCCGTAGTTATATCAATTTCTTCCGCACTCGCCCTTAGTTTTAACAATTCGTCCAATTGATTTTGTTTGAAGCTGGCGCTGAACTTCTTACTTTGTCTTTTCTTTTCTTCTTCATTTGTTGCTGATGGATTCTGGTCATCTACCTTGAGTTGAACGAGAGGACGCCGTCTTTGGACGTTGAGAGACGTTCGAGGTGTGCTCGGTCTTAAAGAAGGATCTTCTATGGCATCTATAGGGATTAAAGTATGATTAAAGAAAATATTTTTAGGTTCAATTTTTAGGAAGAAAAATTGTTTATATTATGAAGTTTTATTTTATCTACGAAGTTGATATTCTAATTTGGTTTGATTTGATAGTATTTCTCTTTACAAAACTTAATTGAAAGTTTGTAGAACAAATATTTTTTCATAAATTTTCTTACCAATATCTCCAATATCCTGTAAAGCCTCTTCACTCTCGACTAGAGCAGTGGTAGGTTTAGCTGTGGTAGTCGTGGTGGTGGAAAGGGGACGACGTCGACTCGCTATTCTAAACGGTCGACGTGATGGTAGAGCAGCTTGAGTTGAGCTTACGGTTGGTTTGGCTGTTGTGGCTATTAAAGAAAATTATAACGTTATTTTCAATTGTATTTATTTGTAGTCCTTCACTAAAGAAAATTTAAATAATATAAAATGCGAACAGAATGTTTTAACTTTTTTAAGGTTTACCCTGCCCTGCTTGCTAAATGCGGAATACAGCGTTATTTAAAGAAGCTACACATCTCTTTTCGTATGGCAAAACGAGAGGTAAAGGTAGTGTAAAGACACTCCGTTCCTCAATATCCACCCAATTTTCAAGACATACGTGTTGAGTGGTGAAACTAAACGCCGTGCTTTATAAAAACAAATCCTCTGAATGGGAACCAAGCCTACAAGCGTCGCTTTTACAGTCAGATGTTGATGTTTATGATTGATATAGATCCACTGTGCTATCATGTAATTTTGTTGTATACATTACAGAAAAAAAGTATTACTGAAAACAACAACAGATTTAAACCAATGTAACTGTGTTCGTAGACCGAGACATTGCCGGATGTGTGTCTCGTCTGTCCGTATACAACGGCGCTGGTTAAATGTGTTCGTTAAGGAAAGGTTAGACTAGATTTCAAACAATCGAGTCTCAGACAATGGTCGTTTTGGTAGATAAGATGAAGTGAGAAACACCTTTTAAGTTCTATTATTTTAGCATATTAAACACGTGTTCTTTTTTTCTTCAGATACTTTTTTTTATGTGGCAGCTTGGTAATTGAGAATCTAGTCTTAGTCTTATGATATTCCATTTCTAACTTTTAATAGAAATAAATCGAACCCACAACCTGTCACGTAGACAGTTGCACGCTTGTGCATGGGCATTAATTATTATTATATTTATATATATATATATTTTATACAGTATGAACGTTAGTTTTATAAAGTGGTAAACGATTTCCAACTACTTGCATAACAATTCAAAAGTATAAAAAGCATCGATTGAAAGTTAGTAAAAACCATTTTATTACTTTTATGCTATTGTTTACATTTGGTTTTTATTTTTACTTGTTTTTATGTTTAAACTGTAATATAATTTTTACAGGTTTATAAACCTGCTTAAATTTAAAAAATTGTCGATGGATAAATGATAAATAAATTTATTTCCCCGAAATGGAGATAGAATCCACTAGCATTTTGTTATATTAGTTATTATTGAATATAATAAACAAATAATAGATCATACACAAAGTTGAAATAAAATGTTTCTCTAAAAGGAACCTGTAGGTAATATTACAACAAACCTCAATCATAACATTGATTAATCTGCTCCTATTTCTTCGATCCATACATTTCACAACGAAATGCGGTAAAAAGCTACTTTTAAAAGACCTTACTTTAAAAATTATATAAAACTTTTCCTTTTACGTAACTTGTAGGTATAATTTTTTGATCTGGATACGTACTAGGACACAAGTTTTATAATACGTCGTTGAAATTAAAGTGAAATCTCAAAACTGAATAAAAATATGCGTTGTGCTTATTAGTTTTTGGTGAAAGTAAAAAATTATAATAATTTTTATTTTTAAAATATAATAACTTACTGTAAAATTTTCCTTAGAATCATTTTATATAGAAGAAGTTTATACAAAATTAAAATAATATCATTTATAATAATTAAAAATCATAAGCACAAAGTTCTTTTATAATAATGTATTTGGGAAGCACTTGTTAAGAGTATTATATAATGTAATAAAATTATGTAAAGTATTGTGAGAAATTACGCGTCGTTAAATGTCCATTGTCTTCGAAAGAATTAATATAATTAGTTGTTAGTTTATTCGTTAAAATTAATTTTGGTTGAGACGTTAGTTTTACCAATAGATTGAATCTTAACTTAGAAAATGCGAAATTTTCTTCAAAATTATGAATTAATTATATAATTGTATCCTACATATCTATCTTATTATTGCTTTTAGTTACAAAATTTTATAAATCTGATTAGTAAAACGTAAAATTACACGATGTATACAATGAGAATTAAAAATAATAATATAAATTTAAACGTTTCTGCAAGTGGCAATCTAACCTATAATCATAGTCAAAATTGTAATATATTTTTCAGAATTGTAATATATTTTTAGGTAATTAAGTAAATAAGATTTATATATAATTTTTGGTATACTTTTGTATGGAGGAACTTCATGCCTTTTCCTACATAACAGAATAGACAAAGAAATTAAATATTAAGACATTTCGTTTCCATTTTCCACTAAATTGTCGAAACACTACGGTGAGTGGCGAAACTCAATCCTGCGGTTGTTTACCAGAGTAGAAAATTGAGAATAACTTAAATTCAATCACGCCCCCAAGTAGGATTCGAACCCACAACGGTTGCGTTTACCACTACACCATATTGACCTCGTATAAACGTCGTTTTAACGGTCGAGTTGCTCAAGAGAAAATGAGCGGAGAAAATGCGTGTGTCACAAGAGCGTGGGACTGTTGGATGAATGGATAGGATTTCTAAACAGGTCGTTATCCCACGCCACTAATTTTGTATTATAAATATGTAAATATTGTTATTTAAATGAAAAATAAAATTAAAAGACTTTAATATATTTTCAGTTCGATATGTATAGGGTAAATGTAAATAATTTACGTGTCTTAATAGTATTATATATCCTATACCTTGCGACCTGTCGAGAATAAATTTTTAAACCTCAAGCAAATGTGTGGCAATTGCGAAAAGTTAAAAAATAAGATTAAAAATAAAATTTTAAACCATAACTGTAATGTTGAATTTATAAAACTCTAGTAGTTTCCAATAGATATAGAAGTAAGCAAATAGAATATAGAAGTAAGCAAATATTCGCAAAATGTTAACACGTCAATCCATCGTCGTCATCAATTGTATGTAATCGTCGTCATCGTCCATCAATTGTATGTAATCAGATTCAGCGGTTAAAAAGGTTAACTATTGTATGATTGAGATAAACGATAAGGTGTTTAGATCATAGAGATTATTGAGAAGAATTAACGCCATTGTAGTTAGTAGTTAGTTAATAGATGTCTCTGAACTGAAATAAGGTTTGCAGGTTCAAATTTCACACTGGAAAACTAAACAAATGTTACAGACACGACGTAGTTTGAATACCACCATTACCACCATTTTTATTTGGATTTATATATTTTGATAAAAATATATGTAATTTTCTTTTGTCTGTTTAAGCAAACTGCAACTTGTACATTTTTTTGTTTATTCTTTTAAATAAATTTAAATTTGTAAAAATAATAATATCTTTATTGCAAGCAATTTTGAATTGCCAATTATAACAATAACTATATCGTCAATCAGTTTAAAAATCTACCACCGGCACGACCTACTGTGACTATCTGCAGCCTGCAGGTTTCACACAACATCGAATCTATGATATAATTATAAACAGAAATCAGTGGAATTTGTGGTAATTCTAAAAATTATAGATATTTAAGTCATTTTGACAAACATTCTCGTCACTAATGATTATCTAATAGATAGATTGCGTAATGCAAGAAAGCCGTTACACTTGACCGGTTGCTTTCACCTCGCCACAGCTATAGCCGCGGCGTGCGGTTTCTCTCGCTTTTTAAGGCAACTTGTAAGCTGTTAGTCAGGCATGTCTATATTTGTTATTGAGATAATATTGCGTTTTAAAAAAAGATATAAGATTTTGCCGATTTTCGAGTGTGTGTTTTAAGACACAGAACGGAGCTCTATGGTTCTCCTTACTTTGTATATGTAAAAACAGAACTATTTTTATACGCTTTTATATGATTTAGAGAAAATAATTAATATAATTGTAAATAATTAGATGATGTATAATTATAATTAGTAATTAAATAATCATTTGCAATTAAATTATAAATAATTATACGTTATGTTACGTTAATCTTATTTTGAGGAAATAATTAAGAAAAACTTAAGAATTTTCAATTAAATATTTAAATTTCTTTCTATTTATAGCAGGTGCAATGGTACCTACTTTAATAAAAAAATGATGCATAGATAGTTTATTTACTTCACGCTTTTTCTCGCATGGTAGGGTAGGTAAAGAAAACACAATGTTAAAACACTCTGTTTTCCATTTTCTGGCCTAATTCCAAACATTGTGTGTTGAGAGGCAGAACCTAATGCTGCGCCTTATCTTACCAGAGCAAAATTATAATAATTTCAATATCATAATTTCTCCGAAAGGAGAAAGAAGTAATATCGTTCTTTGAGAGAACGTATACGGACGGTATTATTTGTAAGCGAAATAATAGTTGTCTTAATAAATTCAGTATTTTCAACTGTACAGGTGAATCTTCAAGGTTTTGCTGAGAACTTGACTCTGCAATTCCAACACCGTGAAGCATTTCGAAAGCGAAAATCACGATAATTTATTATCTATCAAATATATGAAATTAAACTTTATTTTATTAGTAGTAAAGTTCCAAGCGCATTGACGGAACTTATTAGCATATATGATTGGATTGTTTGTATACAAATATTAGTGAGTAAAAGACACCGGCCATGACAGGTGTTAATAAGAACTTATCTTGCTTTGATTTTGAATTAGGAAAACATTTTTGGAAACTATCCAAGTTTAAAAATATTAAAAAACTTTAATCTTATTTAAAGTAATAATAAAATAATATGTTCAAGAAAGATATGCTGTTGTATTATTCTTTAAGCCTTTCTAAAGCAATACCGGCAGAGGGAGCCTAGAGCTAAGACACTCCGCTCCCCACTTTTCGCCAAATTCTCGATCTCCACTCGATCGTCATTACAATCACACGCTTGTGCCCCTGCGCCAAGACTTCTTTATTTTTCATGACATTATTTATAATATATCACATATTATAATACAAATATAATTATTTTAATTAGCATCGCTGCAATTGTTCAAAAACGTAAGCATTAAAAATAAAACAACAAATTAGATCTTGGCGTAGCTTTTGATTATCAGAGAATATTATTAAACATGATTAAGCAAATAATCGCTGCGTTTTAAACAAAATTACTCAACCTTACATTAATCGTTCGCGTGAGAACGTTGGTAACGTGTGGCATGCACAAATACCACACATAGGCGCCTATTGCATTAGAAATTTGTAATATTTCAAAAATTGTTGTCGCTTTTTCGCCATGGACGTCTGGTTCAATGGTACAATACTTGTAATTGTCATGCTCTACATATAAATTATATTGGTTCAATTGTATGGTTATTTCGAAACTATATTTGCGGGACCTAAGAATTTTTTGGACGTATGCGCAAGATTTAATTACGTTTTTTTAGATTCACGCTGTATGTCGCACATAGAAAAGTAGATAGAGGGAACCTGAACCCTGAGTGGTGGAATTCACCGCTGCGTTTTACATCGACACCAGAGCGAAGAAAAGAAAATATTTAATTTCTTCGAGCGGGAATTGAATCCATAACCTGTCACGTTGACAGTCACATGCTTGTACCCCTGCGCCAAGACATCCCTATTTTATTACTTTATTATTACTAATAATTATTATTAAGTAATTGTCTTAAGACGTAATAGGTATGTATGTATAATAAATATTGTATGACGGATACATTCTGTATACAAAAGACTTCAACGCGCAATAAGTTTGCATTACAATATCGGTATGTGCTTAATGAATACTAAACGTAGTTCGCCGTCTTGTTAAGAGAATTTAAGTACTAAGTACATAACGTTATAAACAAAGAAAATAAGGTCACTCATAATATCATAAAAAAAGTATAATCTTATCATATAGAGCCATCTGTATGTATATCATTATATGGTCATGTACTTTATACATTATAAAAATGATCTAACTACCTTGTTGTATGTGAAATACAGCATGATGCTGAAGAAAATATGTCATGGCGTTGAGCACCGCAATGTCTTGAATTTGGGCAAAAGTAGAAAAGTGGAAAATCGAAGGTATTTTTCACTGAATATTACTATATTCAGTGAAAAAAGCGTAAAGCTGATTGACATAAAACCTACTAGAAAATATTTAATATTAATTTCTTGATAGCTCGTCACACCGGTCCTCTTGTAACAACATCTCACATCCTCCATCAACATTCAAGAGAAAACACGCGATAGGAAATGATGGACACACAAACACCAGAACAAGTTTAAGCGATTTCATTAATAAAACATGTTCTAGACGACCTTATGCCTGATTCATTATAACGTGACAATTACACAATTTCAATTGTGAAACTCTACATACTATTATAGTCTTTATTTTAGATATAATCATAGACTTATTTTGCATGTATATATTTATCCAACTACTCTAAATGATATTTGCCAAGAAGATAAGGACGTCAAGATATTGTAAACACTGTCACGGTCGTTTGTACTCGTTTCGTGTATATGTAGTACTAAGTACGTGTTGACCTATAGCGTATGTTTGTAGTAAGGTTTTATTTTGGCCTTAATTTTGCTATAATGTATTTCCGTTTTGAAATAAATAATTAAAGCCTGCCATTTCTTATCGTAAAGGATCGAAACCCACAAATCTAACTCCATTATGAGTTATATGTATATTTAAATAATACAGTGAAATTTCACAATTTAGCAGTATATAAATTAATAGCAACAGCATAAAAGTATAAAAAAAGTAAATTGGAAATAAAATAAAAGGAAAACACTATAGAGAGAGGTATTTCTTAATAAGCGTTGCTAGGTCTTCTATGCTAAGTTTAATAAGCTCTCATAATAGTGGCCTAGAGTAAAAAAGAGCCAAAAACTGTATTAGCATTAAAATTACAACTAAAAAAAGGAGAAGCATAGAAAGCTTTAAGTCATCCGTTCCTTATTTTCCGCCCAACTTTCAACATATTGCCTGATGAATGGTGGAACTGCACCTGATCCTTTAATAAATGTTATTAAAGTAAAATATTGTGTAACTGTATATAACGTTAGTGTACTTATTTTCATGAATTACTAATATATTATTTCGTTCTAACTTCGTATTTCAGAAGGTATATTTCATGTTTAACAACTTTGCCACACCTCCATAATACCTAGTTTATGTTTCGAAACCATAACAAGTAGCCTTCTAGTATCAATGATTGGCGGGACGTGTCTTTACTCAAGGCGACATATACAAAAAAATATTAAAAAAAAGTCTGAAGCGTCAATTAAATAACTTTCAATATACTCTATGAGAATCAAAGACCTATGCACTGTACACTCTACATGAGATCTTCATTTAAAAAATATTACAAGCTATTTTAGTGAAAAAATAAGTGTACAAAATAGTGAATAGAGTCGTTATTTGTGTGTATATAATGGGAAATTGCGTCATTTGTATAGAATGCAAGAACCGGACTCACAGCTCGCCCCTCCAAGCCGGCGGCGTATGAAGTTGCGCGGTCTCTCACTACGCTGCGGCGCGACCGTTGAAGATGTCTTATTCTCCGTTTTCTCAACATCATTTTCATTTTTCCGTAACTTGAACCTGTTGTTGCCGCGTCTTGTGAACTTGTTCGTGGTTGTTTCGAGGGATGGAGTGGTGGTGTCGGAGTCGGTGACGTCAGGGGGTGCGGTGGCTTTGGTGCGACGAAGGAATGGACGACGCTCTCGTGCCTGTTGACAAACATTAGGTTAGTATGTGTTTTATTTACTAGAAAGCATATTTATAACTTAAAAGTAACTTAAAATTATTTATATTTTAAAAATAACTTAAAAATAATATTTTTTTACAATAATAACAATTATTACTTTTCACATTTTTGTAGAGGTAATTTTGTTTATATAAAACCTAAAACAATCTTAACTTAAATTTACAACAAAATATTCACTCAAGTTTGTTACATTGTTTCAATATTCAGACTGTAAGTACTCTATATAAGATAGCAAACACTAGATACAAGTATCCTATAGAGGTTGCGGTTAGGTTTGCGGTCAGTAACGGATATTATTAGGTCACATAGACCAAATGTATGTTATATATTTATATGTAAAGGTATTATTCTATATAAATAATCAATCAATTTCAAGCTTTTTCTCCAATAGCAGCTAATAGCTAGACAGGTAGCCTAGTGCTGAGACTCTTCATTCTCTATCTTCTGCCTTATTTTCAAAATAATATTTTTCGAATAGCGAAAATCAACACCGTGCTTTTTTTCTATAGATACTAAAATTAAGTATGGATATAAAATTTTTGTATATTTATGAATATTATTGAGAAATGATTATTAACTTTACGTAACATGCACATCTTCTGTTTATAATATATATTATGACAGTAAATCCATGTGTCGCGTGAAAGTGTCGTAGCACGATAGCACAAAAAAGGTTTAAAAGTTTTTTTTCATTTCGAAAGTTATTACTTAATTATTATATGATTTTTAAACCATACTTACATTTTCCATAACTTTAGGCACTTTAATAATAATATTTTTTTTTAAATTACTCGTATATAGCTAAGATACGATAAGTTCGATTTTCATGAATCCTCCTATTATTTTAATTTTCGGCTCTGATATACAAAGAAAAGGAAGCTGTTGAGTACTACCAATAGGTTAACCTCTGCCTATCCTGCTACATGTGGGAACAAATATGAAGCTACTTTTCTAAATTGCCATATAATTTTACAAACATGTTTGAAAGGAAAATACACATAAAAATGTAAATGATATGTTTTAACCTACACACAAGTAAAAAACAAACTAATAATCAAATACAATTAACATATTAATCTGTTTTACGAGTAGGTATAGGCATATTATACGTTTTATTTACGACACGTTTATTTTAACATTCTGAATTAATTCGTAGCTAAATATTTATAACTTTCGAATGTTGCTATGCGAATACTAATTAAAAATTATGAGTGAAATATTATAATAAAATAATGAATAATTAATTAACAGCTTTCTTTTTTTTACAAAAAAATATTAAAGTCTTTCGCTAGAGTTTATTAAACATAAGTTTGCAATTGACGTTTACTTTCACGATTCCTTATATGGAAAATATAGTTCTGCCAAACCTAACATAGTAGCATTGTACGTAAGTTGGCGGAGTTTAACTTCGAATTTAAATTTAGCTGACATTTTTTTAATGTGGTTGGATTAAAAATCATTGTGTAAATAGATATATATGAGGCCAGAATATGATGTCTGGGGTAAAAAGTAATTATTCAACCCAAACCCAAAATACGTGAGGATAAATTAAATAATATCGAAGATATATTAAAGGCAGGAAAATATATACAAGGAGTGTATCAACACTAGGTTTCCTCCGCCTACCCTACTATAAACGGGATACAGCGTCAAGCATAAAATAAGAAAAATATTAGGTAATACAAGAAAATAACACAATAATAACCTAAAAACATCCACGAGTTGGTTCTGTTAAATAAGTTTCTCAGTAATACTGCGTTGTACGTTGAGTCATCTATAGTGGAATAAGGCTCGCTTATTTACATAATAGCCATAAATGCGTCTAACTAATGATTGTCTTTGGCTCTCTTTGTTTAATCTTTGGTTATGTCATTCTCTATTTACGTTTCAATTGAGTAATGGAAGCGTGAGGTGAAATATGAATGGTAAACTAAATATTTTAATTAGGATTAGTTTTAACCTGCGGTTTTGCGTATTTGTGAGGTGAGTTTAACTATAAGCTGTATGACATATTTTTCAAATTCGAACTAGTACTTACTGAAATTGGGGCATACTATCTAGAAAACTTCAGCTTTAATTATAAAGCTAATATAAAATATAAAATATAAAGAGTGTTATGAGGTTCAATTAATTTGGTTTTAAATATTATATATAACATTTAGTTCTTATAGTTATCATATATTTTAGTTTGTATGAAAAGTAATCATATAAAAAAGACATATTTATAAGTATGTCATTTAGTTTTCATCGAATAGAATGCGTTTTTTTAAAAGTCCAACTCACTTTAAATTTCCATAATACATTCGATCATGTAATTTCTTTTCATAGCAACATTACACAATTTTCCATATGTGATGTGATCCATATATATGTAGTTATCAATTTTAACTATCACCGGTACAGTTTATAACACCCAAAACAACATATTACGTAAATCGACGTAACTCGATCAAAACTTGTTCGACAATTTTTTACGCTACGAGTTAATTGGTAGGTGAAATCTTAAAAAACGCTAAGATTGACGATCTATGTAGGATTGACTATGTAGACATAAATGCAATACGTTTTTAGCTATAGTAAGTGTACGAGTATTAATAGTCATGAATTTAAGTACTGCTTGTACAACAAAATAGATTACATATTACAGCTTTCATGTGGCACAGTTCTAATTAAAAACGCGGTGGTTGTAGTAAATGCATCGTAAAACCAAATACCGCGTTGAGTTCCGCCATTCAACAAGCAATATTCCATTTTTCGGGCGGGAAAGCGGACAACGAAATATTGACCTAGGATATATCGAAAAAAATTGTAAATTCCGCTCTTCATTTAATACAGCAGAGCTTACTGTAGATATATAAATAAGTAACAAAAAAGTGTATCTATATATTTGATATACTTTGTAAACGTTAAAATTTAAGCTTGGTTACTACTTTGACCTTGGTATGTACATATTTGACAATGTTACATACTGATAGTCATAGATTCGGTTGTTAAGAACTGTGTGGGCGGCTTTAATTCTATGTTATGGCTCTAACAAATGCCTAAATAATCAACTGTCTTCCCACATTTACTACCCACGTCCAAATAATTATAGGATGTTCTAGTATTTTAGAATGTTTTATTATTAGTTATGATCTTATATATTTTTTATAAAGACGTGACAACGCAATGCATTCAGAATTCGGCAGAAAGTGGGAAACGGAAGTGTCTTAATGGAAACGTTCCTTAACACAAGGTTCCTAGGTTCCTCCAATTCCAATTCGAAATATAATTACATACACATGTAATTATAGTTCCAACCGGTTTTAAAATTTAATACTAAGCCTTTAGTTAATTATCTAGAACAAAAGTAATGGACCGATTAATATGTATCATGTTATTAGCTAAATGAATTTAATTTAAGTTCACAATTATGGAATTGTAGTTAATTTCATACAAAATAAATACATATGGACATATGCAAACTTAAGTTTGTCAATTCTTATATAAGTTATAATTCCCGTTAGCCTACAATCCTGAAATTGGTACGGAAACTTCGATGGGAGAGTCCGACTCGCACTTAACCAATTTTATATCACCAAAAAAAAATACAATCTATATTACTTTATAATTGCAAAAATGAATAAAATTAGCAACACACTAGCAGTAAACTATTATATTAATTGAAATGACAAACAATGTCAACAATAATAACCAAAGTAACAAAGGCTATAGGAAGTTATAAAGTACAGTGGGCCATAGTAGGTAGTAGGTACTATATTTTATATATAAGTACGTACAATATATAAGAATGCCGTTTCAAGGTAAACGAGACTCTTCGAACGAACTTGTGAGGTTTTTTTGCGAGTAAATGACCACAGGTGTCGTGTTTTTTTTGCTCTTATCTATTATTAAGAGGATTTCTTTAAAAATAATCATTGAAAATTCAAATTAAAACACGTTTTTACATGTACTTGTTATTTATGTAAATTTATTATATTGAAATATCAAATTGATAAGCTTTATAAATTTAGTCTAATAAATAAACTTAAGAGAATAAAAAAAATCGTCTTTATCAAAATGAAGGTACGCGGCGATTATGTATTTTATGTCTAACAGAAATGTCTTCATGGAAATGGAGTGTCATAACACTATGTTCCAAGGTTCCCGCTGCCCACATGCGGGATACAGAAAGAAGCTAGAAAAAATATTTTCCCTCTCTAGCAAGGAAAAATATTGAGATTAGCTAAACATATTTTTTTTCGGATCCGAGCGGTAAACGGACAACAGAGTATTTAAACACTAGTTTTTTTTCTGTCGACACCGCTATGTGAAAAAATGCATAAATAGTTGAAGTAACAAAAAACACGCAATATTTCTTTAAAACATAAAAAAATAGAGAAAACTTACTGGATGAACTTATAATATTTTTTACGTAATGTCTTATAAACATGATTATTTACATGAAAGCTTAAACAACTCAGCTCAAGTATATAAGTCTATACCTACACACTCGTATATAGTATGCATATAGCATTGCTAACTATTAAAGGTCATTTGTGATTAGAATACTAATTTTGTATTCATATGTTTGTATATAATCCATATGTATTTTTTATTTATATTTTTGATTACTACTGTATGTTTTTGTGTATTTGGCTAAGAAATATAAAAAAAATGATGTATGTATTTATATTTTCTTAGAGATTTTGTTAGATTTATTAGAGAAATGTGATTTCCATAAAAATTCTTATAGTTTTTCACTAAATCCTAAATGATAAGTAACTTGAGTTAAAATACATTACATTTAAAATTATTTTGTTAAAAAACAGAGTGAAAAGTTATTGTTTAGTGAGAGTTATTAATTAGGTCTATAAACTTTATATAATTAAAATACAGACAAACCTAATTCTTGAGATCATGGCGTTCAAGCAAACAAACTCTACAGCTCTATACTATTACGTAGAAATATACGTATATGTATTATATATATTATATGTAGTATATTAGAATCAAAGAAATTTTAGTATAAACAGTTTGCATAAAGCCATATATATACATACAAACATGCATGTTGAAACTAAGCACGTGGCCGGCCTTGGCTCAGTTCGAACTAAATTAGCATTTATAGGCTCCATTTCGTTTGCTTTTGTAACACACGATGAGTTAAATTACTAATTCTATTAACTTGGAATTGACTAACACTGACTACTGAATGTTTAAATCGATGTGAAAGAAAGAAGCTTTAATATACTTTTATCTTTAAAAACAAAAATAATAATTTATTCCTCTAGTATAATAAAGTATATATAGTATTTTTGTGCTTCATTTAATATATATTTACTTTGATATACGTTGAAAACCTAGCGAGTTGTCGCTCTATTTTTCATTTAGTTTTTTTTTTGGAATGAAAATAATAAAAATCTTTAAAATTAAACTACACTTTGAAACTACTTTGAAGGAGTAATATATACATATAATATTATGAAATTTTATGTTTACCAAATTTATTTCTGCTAACACATTTATTACTCAATATTAAATAGAAAATCTAAACACAAGAAGCCTACATACTATACTTTCCAGATTTGCCTATTATGTTCAAAGCGACTATTTTATGTAATTAGCCATAAATCGAAAGAAAGTTAATTTGCCAATATATAGAGAAAGCTCGTTATTCCGGAGATATTGCGGAACGTTGAGGTATGCGTTTGCTCATTATGCAAACTATGTTTGTTCAAGATCAAAGCAAGTTCTTGTAAGAAAGTACTTGTGTATTGGGTGATATAACAATAGTAGAGGTCAAAACTTTAAAATATTTAAATAAATATTTTTATTAGGGGAAGCCTAATTTTAAGACATTTCATTCCCGACTTTTTGACAAAGTTTCGAGATATTTCGTGATAACTAACGTAACTTGACACCGCGCTTTCAGTACCTAAGCTCGCAAAATGGAAATGGTTTAAGTTTAAATAATCTTTGAACCAGAATCACACCCACAACCGATCGTCCATGATGAAAATAAGTGCGTTTAATACTAAACTAAAATATTTTAATATAATAACTAATATCAAAGTAGATAATAACAAATAATCGATATTATACGTATTAATAAATAAAACTAACTGCAACCTTTTTAAAATGAAGGATAAATGAATCATATATTCAAATGAATCGACATATTATCAAGATATATCGATTGCATTGAACGGATATTATACTCAAATATTAAATAAATATATTTGTATGTAGAAATATTTTATTCTATTATAATTATTTATGTAATTTAGTATATGTAAATTGTGAATATATAAAGTAATTCGATATATAGAGAATCTAGAAGTCAATCAGGTAACAAGGTAAAGCGAGGCGTTGAGATCCGCCGCTCAACACGCAATGCCTCCAGAATTCATCGGCATTCGTTCGAACGGAAGTGTCTTAATAGTAACGAAGTGTCTTAACACTAGGTTCCCCAGGACTTTAAGCCTCATGCGTTGATTCCATAACAGAGTAGGCACAAAGGCTTTACTGTTAAGAAATTCCGTCCTCTATTTTTAATTTTAAGATGTTGGGCTAATTAAAATAATTCAGAAAAAAACGATTAATATACCATTAGTTTCAATTCAGTATATTACAAATAAAAATTGTGTTTGCCTTTACTATTATATTTTATACGTACACTGTACTTACATATACTATTATATTTTGCACGTAGGATATTGCGAAAAATGTCATCATCATTATAAAAACAGTTATATTATCCATACATACCCACATATACCTACGAGTATATATTACATATTATGTTTAACTATGTCGCTAAGAATTTCCTTAACTTATGTATAAGTGAGTTATATAAGCTGCCTACGCCCTACTATGAATCATAGAACCTTTTATAAAGGAAACGTGATATAATGCATGTCAACGTGTAAGTTTTATTCAATTATATAAGGGTCGGGGGTTCCCACTTTCCGGAAAAATCCGAGACACAGTGTCCCGGTTTGAAGTGTCGAAACTCAATAACGAACTTTATTTAACTATAGAAAATAATTAATTTAAAATTGAAATTAAGTAATTTTAGCCTCAGTTATAATAGATACCTTTTTAGTAAAGAACACAGTGATTAGTTAGTACGTAAATAAGTTAAGAGGACTCTACTTTTTAATACTTTCATTTCGAAAAAACCAAATATTATTTTTATTAATATGAAGCTGTAACTTACATGAAATTAATGTTCACTTAAAAAAGGGATATTACGTGAGCACTGCTATAATGCGTAACACAAAATTATCATATTATTTAAATATATTTAAATTAAAACTAGTTCCTTACTTACTCTGCTAACTTGAAAAAAGTTTTTTTTGATTGGACTCAGTTAAATTTCATTAATTGATTATTATAATTTCGTGTTTTTAAACAAGTTATTCAAATATATATAAGTAATAAGATTTGTAAAACTAGTTAAAATAACGAAGAGACATCTGTAATTTTAATCAGTTATTAAAAAATTGTTATAAATAACACTACTCATATCAAAACTTGGAAATTTTGTCTATTTATTTTATTTTAATTTTATTTCTAACGCATTTCGTCAAATAAAAAGCAAAATACAAAAAATTATGTTATTTATTATTTAATTATAAAAATCTGTATCCCTCACATAGCGGGAGAGATAGAGGGAACCTAGTGTTAAAACGTCTTCCAGAGCGGAGAATATTAAATATTTAATTCTCCCGAGTGGGAATTGAACCCACAACCGACCTATTTACGTTATTAAAATGTAAATAAAAACTCCATATAACAACGTAATATAATAATTATTTGTGTTTTCTTTCAACAATAAAACAGTAAAATCTAAAGATCACGCCGCAGCATCCGAGTGAAAACGGCTTTCTCTCATCTCTGCACTGTCTAACCCGCCGCGGCTGTTACGTCACACTTCATTAATATTTAGCTTGTTTTTGTTTATACTGTATCTACAGTACGTACAAGGCATATTTATAATGTCGTTTAGTGATATAATATTCCAGAAAAAAGTTTCATATAAATCTCTAGCTATACTAAAATTAAAACACTACAAACTACATATAATATCTCAAATTTGAGAAGACAGCGAAACAGAAAAAAACTAATTTTTACATTTTTAGATAGAAGCACTGAACATTGAAAGTTGTATTTTTTCTAAATGTTAAATTACGATTCATCTCTTGGTTCTAAATAAAAGCCATAATGGCAACGGAGTGTTTTAACACTAGGTTCTCTTTATGTGTGGGTAACAGATAACCTTGCGGAGGAGGAAGATTTCTCAAAATTACGGGTACGGGATATTACGCAAACGAAATTAAGAAGTGTAGCTCGTTCTTGAAAATGGAATTATGGTTTTAATAAAAATATAATTATATGTATGTAGATGCTGAATTATATTAGTGTTTTACAAAAATATTAAATATATATTTCTTGTTTCAGATGGACAAGTTGAAACCGTCGTGGCACAGCGGGACGATAAACTCAATGGCTGTGGGTTCTATTCTCAAATGGAGGGAAATAAAATGATTTTTTTTCTCGCACTGGTAACAAAACAAAAGTGTGGTGTTGAGTTTCACCATAAAGCACGCAATGCCTTGAAAATTGGGAAACGGAGAGTCTTAGCACTAGGTACAATCTGCCTACCTATATGCGGGTTACAGCGTGAAGCTATAAAAATATGGGCAAATGGAAAGCCTATAAGATTATTTATATAATAATGTAAAAAAATTATACTTTTTTTTGGAATTGCAAAATAAAACAACAGAAGCTGAGTGTTTTCATTGTAACCCCTATCCTCTTTAGAAAAATATTTAATTATTCTTATGATTTGTTATGTAGTACCGAATTCAGTAACTTAACTATTAATGAAAATGGAAAAGGAGGGGGGGAGTGGATTTAACTATATGGAAAATTGAAGATCCTATAGTTATTATTATTCTGGTAGTTTTTTTAATTGTTCTAAAAAACATTCAATAGGAATACTTAATATAAAATACCAAGGTAAACTCTGATTGGTTTTATTTCATCACTAATTACTAGCTTGTGCCTTGGAAGTGCTCTTGATTAATAAACATGGAATTTCATTTTGCGTCATAATAACCTATGGTCTCAGATAGAGGAATATTTGTAGGTAATAAGGCTTAAAGAATCAATTATAAGATATTAAAAATTGTTTTTATTTGAAAAAGATAGAAATTAGGATCTATGAAGTAGTATTAAAAGAATTTTTATTATAATTACTGTCCTAGAGTACCTGGAAAGTGATCAATAGAGCAAATATAAACTAATATTATAATATGCTGAATAGTTTGTATGGTTGAACGCGATAATCTCAAGAACTATTGGTTCAAACTAGAAAAAGTTTTCGTGTTAGATAAGACTGTTTATTGAGGTATGTTGTACATTACTTAAAACACTAAAACTTTGTTATCCTCAGTTATTTTAATATTTTATACGTAGGCGAAACTGTAAGTAACAGCTAGTATTTTAAAAATTACTGTCTACCAACCTTATATTACAAAGATGTAATATATAGTAGTTATGTAAACAAATCCGGGAGACGTATAAGGCAAGGTTACTTATAAAATATATTTCGTTATATTACAACATTTACTTGGAGAGCTAATTTCGTTGATTATTCTTTTATAATGATCCAAAGTTTTATAATGATAGTGATTTAATGATTATAATATATTTGTACGCAATACCAAATTCAATGAAGCCTTGAATGAATATGTCAATAAGTAAAAATAAAAATGTGGTAATTTTAATATATTATGAAATGAATATAGCAACAATACAAAATAATTAATTTTATAACTAAACACTCAGCTATGATTCTCTAACGTAGGCTCTATTTTTTCTGATTCGCGCATAACAGGGTGGTAGAAAAATTCAGTGTTTAGAATCTCTTTTTCTCTCTTTCCGCCCACGCTTCGAGACATTGTCTTGAATGGCGGAACTTAACCACGCTTTTGGCAACATGGAAGTGAAAATAATTCATCCCCAGATGAGAACGGGACTACAATCAACCCCTTTTACAGTTACGCGCATATGTATATAGGTATATAGAAAAATATTTAAAAATTAATAATATTATAAGATTTTATAATCTGCCTAAAAGTCAATTCCGTCATACATATATGTAGTAAATAAAGATTATAAAATTCATTTTGTCAAAATACTCGTCTATGTAAAAATTTTATACATATTGCAGCAGTAATTTACAATTTATTGACTAAATTAATAAAGGAAAAAGGCTCTGAATTTATGAATTTGAAAAAAAACAGTTTCCGAGACATTACGTGGTGAATGGCGGAACTTAACGCCGTTTTTTGTTTTTCTAAATTAGAATAATGAAAATATTTTAAATATAATAATTACTTCGTGTGGGAATCGAACACACATCCATAAAATTCAAAGTCACATTATGTTCTACTTCGCTAGGGCGTCTTTAAGAGAAACTGTATTTAAGACGCATAAAAAGAAAAAAATAATAATTTTAGAATTACATAAAAAAATATGCATAAAAATGCAAAAAGTTATCAGATTTTGCATACAAAAAACATTTTGTAAACATGAATTTCACGGGACATAAAGTTCTAATGACCGCGGAAGTGAGTACTAAAACAATTAGGTACAGGTATTACAACCCGGATAAACTACATATGTATGTAGAGAGACTCGTCTTTATTGCTATAGTTTGACCTTATTTATTTTTTACTGTCAATTTTTTTATTCAGGTATGACGTTTTAAATAAGTTTCAATATATTATTGTTAATTTAATAAATTATTTTAAATGTCTTTGTATATATTTTATGGAATATGAATAATATATTTAAAAAAGATAGATTAAGATCTATTTTTTATAAATAAGATAAAAGGAATTTCAACAGAAACAGAAGAAGACGAGATTTTCCATTCTACATCCAAAAGTTCACGCTAGCAAAGTTGCGGACGACGGTTATTTATTATATAGAAACTGGAAGTACCTCTACTTTGCGTCATAAAATAAATTAGTCATGGTTTCGACACTATCAATACCTATATCCTTTATAATTTAATAATTATTAATAAAATATATTAATATATAATACAAATATCGTTATTTCTAAAATTTAAGTATTACGCAACAATACGCATATCGTTTCTTGTTGTTTTGAGTCATATATCGCAATAGCTGCAATCGTCGGCCGACGGCCAGTCACGATGTTAACATCTGCCTCTTGTTTTACCATATTTATTGGTTTGATAAAACTTTGGCGAAGATGACTGGTGGCAAAATTGTAATAAGATTTCTATTATAACAGCAAGAAAGAGTAGAAAAATATCTCTTTTATACTTGGTAAGTTACTGAGTATTCAATGCTTCCTCACCAAAATATAAGTAAACCAAGTAAAATCACTTTCTTAGAGAGCGTGTAATATAGAAGAAAAGATTCCTTCCAGTTGGAAAACGTAATAAGTATACATTAAATGACATCGATTCTATCTAAGAATGGGTTAATCTGCATGGGGGTAAAGAGTGGTGAAAAAACAGGGAATCGAGTGTTAACACACTCCATTCTTCATAAAAATAGGTAGCATTTGTATTAATAACTAGCTTGAACGATAGATGACACATTATTAATTTGATGTAGTAAAGCCTTTCTCGACTAATGGACCATCACAAAAAAGATACACCTACCGAATTAAGAACCCCCTCCTTTTTAAAATCAGTTTTAAAAAACAATTTAAATCAGTAAATATGATACGAGTGTAATCGCGTCCAAACAAATTAACTCAGCTATATAATATTAGTATAGAATAGATATTAGAATTTATTATGGCTAAGGCAGTAGTCGGGCGTGCCATGTAGGTACAACGGAAGTACCTTAATAAAATGTAATTAATAAATAAGTTCGTATAAAAACTCCTAGTACTAAGTTTATTAATACAAATTATATCCATTAGCATTATTATTACATAAAAGCTGTGTATTTAAGCAACAAAAATGTATAATATTGCAGCTGAGCTTAAGAGAAGGGCAAAATGTAAATACTCTACCATATTAGGTTAGAAAATCTCGGTCATTGCTAGCCAAAAACGACGCAAACAGTTAAATGTTCCAGTAATTTATGGTGGACATAAAGACTTTGTAATAGTTACTCTGTATTATTATAAATAGACTATTTTCGATTATTCTTGTTTTGTGTATTATGTGTTTCGAAATAACAAGAAAATATAATATTATAAACAAAAATGGAGCCTTATTTTCTATCTTTACATTCATATATCATTATATAATGTAAATATGTGTACGAAAATGAAAATAATACCAAAAATCATACTTATTAAGCTACGCATTACTAACATATACTATCAAAATAATGTAAAATCAAAACTAAGAGAATTTTAAGCAAAGTAGGAGAGAAGAGGGAACCTAGTGTTAAGATATCCCGTTCCCCACGATTCGCCCAATTATGTAGGAACTCAAGTTGCGTTTAGTCAACCATAACTATTAAATGGATTAAACTGATTCCCTCGAGTGAGTATCGAACTCACAACCGTCGCGATACAGTTAAGCTACGACTGCATTATTTACTTTCTCTTGCACTAAAAAGAGTGAAGGTGTATACGATACCATCATAATAGAAGTACAATGTCAAGAACACTAAGTTCAACAAACAGGGAAAACGCGATAAAAACAAACAAAAGATCAATTAGCTAAAAACAACATTGTATGGATGTATTGTGTTGCAACACAATGCTTAGGAGAGTGTCTGCTGTTGTTTTTAGACGTGGGTATTCAATATTACGCTCTTATATGCATATTTGAAACATGTACTTAGCGTTTTATATAAAAGATTTATAATTATAAGATTTTTTTTAATTCGTAGTTTTGAAATTTATTTATTTTTGGGTTATGCCTAATTTTGCTGACAACATTATAAATTGTAACAAGTGTATTAAGGAAATAAAAATGTTCATTTTTAAGTATCATTCAGTTAATTTGAATTTAGATCTGGGTGGATTAAGCGAATGGAGAGGTAGCATAAATATCTTAAGAATAATATACTCAATAGAAAATATGTTTTTAAAAAAAATATTTAGAAGTTAAGACAATATATATTTGTTTTAGTATAAGCATTTTAAATAAGCCTATAATATTTAACTGTAAAATAATACGATTAATATGTAAAATAAAACTTTACAATTGAAAGTAACGACGACGTACGGTATCAGACGATAGAAAGAAATTGATTTTCAGTTTTAAATAAAAGAGGAGTTCCGAATCATTAGTCAATCTTTCAAAATATTTAAAGTAAAACATATAGTATAGGAATATATTTATAAAGTTTATATGTAATATAATAATATTATTTTTGTATACAACATATGTTGATAATTGATTAAAAGTAATGTCACCTACCTTTCGGTGTTTAATATTATCCACTGCTTTTTTCCAACGTCACTATTCTTTTAATATACATACTGTTATTTTATACATTTTTATTTTGTATTTGTTATAAAAAAGGATTCTTTTAATAGATATACCGATGACACCAAGCAACGTTCTTCCGAATTTTTGCTATAGATTAAAATAATTAAGATATATATTTTATATCTCAGGATTACTAACTTATTGCTTGGTGAGGTCGATATTACATTATGATTTTTAAATATTCTTCTTTTTATTGGTACTAATATAATTAATATAAAATAACTAAATTGTTTATTGACATTTTATTACAAATTTTTATTATTCACTTTGTAAGTACAATATATAACTTATATTAAGTCTGTTTATAAGTACATGATATGGTAACGTAAAAAAAAATATTAGTACTATTATATTTAAATAGATACACTAAACCTAACCTATGACAATTTTGTGTGAAAGTCAAACCAAAACTTATTTTTCTTTTTACATTAAATATCATACATTTTTGGTAAGAACCTTCTGTTCATAAATATCTATATTAAAGCTATCTTGCTAAAGTGACTACACTATAACTATATATACAAGCACACCCATGTTGAATGAAATGCGTGGATCACTACGATTCAAATCATAAAAAGTTAAAAACCATTACAAACACAATTAGCTAAATGGTAATTTTTTTGTAAAGCCTTGTCTATGACGAAATAAAAGAAAATGTTCATACTGTTGAACATTTACAGGCTTAGTTACTTACATATTTATATTGTTAATTCGACAAATGCTGTATACAACCTTTAAAAAATATCTATACTCATAAAAAATACATTAGGGTAATTTAAAGGCTTTGAGAGAGGCTTTGCGTATTGAAAATATATCAAAAATCGAAGTTTCAGCATTTCATTCCTTAACCGAATAAACCAACCCAACTAAATATACTAAGTTAATTTTGGCCGTATGGAAATTTCTTACGTTTCCGCAACAGTAGGCGGGGGAGTCGTTAGTCTTTTGGGAAAGAATGAAGGTCTCACTGGTCTTGCGGGTCTGAACACTCGCCTTTCTGTAGTAGTCTTAGGAGATTCTGTAGTAAAGGATCTTGACAATTTCGTTGTAGATTTCTTTCTGACATCTACTGGCACATTTTGAGCTCTGTTAGCTGAAAATCGCGACTTATTTGGACTAAAACTAGATGTTTTGTTCAATTTTAAAATAGGCCGCGGTGTTATGGTAATTTTTGGCACTGTTCGTTGTGGTGATGCAAATCTAGTAATATTTGAGGTCTTTATAACAGGTCTCCTACCTAAACCATATTTTGCTCTTTTTGCATCTATTGGTGATATTTTGACGGTGGTTGTTTCTTCAGTTGCAGTTTCAGTTGTTGATATTTCAGTCGTTGTTTGTGTGGTAGGCAATTCTGTTGTTTGGAGAATTTCAGACTGTTGTTGGGAGTTTGATACTGGAATCATTGTTAGTAATTCCACAATTGGACTGATGGAAATGATGTTTTCTGTTGGTACCGTAACTGTACTCGGCAGTTCCGTTGTTGAAGACGCTATTTCCACAACTGGTACTGTGCCTTTTGTAGTTGGTATTGAAGATTCTTTAACAGATTTCGGTGATTGTTCCAATACTGATATACTAATTGGTTGTCTCACAGTAGTTTCATCGACAAAAGGACCTTGAAACTCTCTCCCTTTGGCAAAAGTGACAATTTTCCTAGCTGTTTGAGGTATCAATATTTTTAATTTCACAAAACTTGCCTCTTCTTCTTGCGCAGGAACAGGAGCAGAATATACTACAAATGGCTTATTATCTTTAATCTCTTTGACTTTTCTAGGCAAAGGATTTTCAGTTTTAAATAGTGCCTCTAAAGGCAGAGTTGATGGATTTGTTAATATAGCGTGAGGCGCAGCTGTGTTAAAATCATTTACTACACCATTTTTCTTCGATTTTTCATTTTCATATGCTGCTGGAATAAATTGCCAGTGCGGATATGATTCATCCTCTCCAGATTTGTTATTTTTCTTATCATCATTAATATAGCTCAAAAAATCATCATTTGGTATGTGTTCTATTTGTCCTTTATCAGTTTGTTTTGTTGGGTTGGGAAGTCTATTAATGTGACGATAAGCTTCGTTCATGCTTTCTGAAGCAATTAAGTTCTCTTTGGGTATATCAGAATAATCGACTAAAGCTCTTGCATTTCGTGCTTCATCAATACGAATGGGATTATGTGGAGGATTTTCTACGGGATATATATGCCCATACTTTGTCAAATAGATAGGTATTTCATCTTCGACTATTTTTATTAGGCTAAATCTACTGACTTCACCTATTTTATCTACTGTTGGTTTCTTTTCTACTTTAATTTTACCTTCTTCTATTAAAGTCGTTTCGTTGTTTTTGTTCAATCGATGTTTTTCTGATTTTGATGAAACTTCCACGACTCTACTTATAGAAAATAATTTGTTAAATTGCGTTTTTACAATCGGCGATACAGGTGCAATACTTGCAGCTGTTGTTTCTTGTAACGCTTCCATTATATCTTCAGATATACTTTCAATTCTTCTTGTAGTAGGTGTATCTGTAGCAGCTTCAGTAGCTGTGTCTATTTCTGTTTGTAAATTAACTGTTAAATCTTGGGTACTTGGGTAAGTTGTGTATTCTAAATAATCATCAGTGCTATTATCTATTTCAATTTCTGTAGTTATAGTTTGTATCTCATCAATATTTGTTGATATTGCATCGTTGGAAATATCTGATGGAACAGTTGTAGTTACTTCGGACATTGAAAGATAGTCATCATCTTGTGTGGTTGATTCATCGTTTATATTTGAAATGGGAACATTAGTGTTGCTTTCTAGTTCTTTAGCTTTATTATTTTTAAATTGTTTTGTCGAGTTCTTAGAGCTTCCATTTACTGACAATTTTGGTGTATTATATCCAATGGGTACATTTTGGACACGTTTCTTAGTGTCATTAACAACTTTGTTTCCAGAAAATCTGTTATAAAGGATAGTTTTATTTTGACTATTTCCAATTGATTGCCTTGGTATCTCAGTTGTGGATGTAGAAGTTCTAAAAGTATTTGAATTAATCGCATATGGTTTGAACGACGGTTTCTTAGATGTGGGCTTGAATCTTACAGGACGTTCCTCTTCTTCATTTATGTCTTCCTCGGGTGTTTCTTCTTCATCTTCATTACCGACTTCTTCCTCCTCATCTAAGTCCTCATATTCTTCAGAATCTGGTCTTCTGGTAAATAATTTATTCGGTGGGACGAAAGAAAATGGACTTTCAGGTTCTTCTTCAAGAATTTCTTCATCAGAATATTCCTCCTCCTCGTCTACTGGTTGCCTTGGAGTCGTTCTTGCAGGAGGATAAGTTCGTCTTGTAAAAGTTCTAGAAAATAAAGGTCTTTTTGTAGTACCACGGCTAAATATACCAGGCCTTTCAACCGAAGCAGGGCTTGTGTATGCTCCGGGATTATATTTTCTACTAAAGGTTCTACTACTTGACGGTGTAGACTCAGTTGTGGATGTGAAGAGTCTTTTCAGTGGTCTGTATGGGGATCTTGACCTTGGTGATGGCGAAGTTAATTGAGTTGTACTTGTGGTAGTCGTTTCAATCAAAATTTCTGTTTCTGTACCAGAAATATCAGTAGAAGATTCTTCCTTGCTTGTCTGAAGACCTTGCTCGTCAGTTGTAGATGCAATAGTCATTCCAGTTGTATTGTTTTCTGGAAGTACGTTTTCTACTTCTACGCTAATCTGCACAGATTCCATATTTGGTTTTAAGTCAGTATCAGTATTTTCATTCATTTCAAATGAGTTTTCTCCTTTTATACGATCATTGTCTTCATTTTTCGGTTCTGTGTCAGTTTCTGACAGTAATATCCCATCTGTCTTAACTATAACATCTACTTTTTCTTGTTTTTCTTCACTTTCACTTAATATAGAACCATTGCTTTTATTTTCTTCTTCTTTATTTTCGTTATAATTTTCAACTATATCTTTTTGAATTATTAAGTTAGGAGTAGTTTCTTTTAATATTTCAGTTACGGGTATTATTATTTCTTCATCAATTTCTTTTTCAGTTGATGTTTTGTACTCTTCTGTAGGTATAACTATTGTTGTAGTTCGAGTTTTTTCACCATAGTTAATGAGATCTTTTGGAGCATCTTTAAAACCTGCATTTACTAAGCCAACTAGTTTGGTAGTGATATCAATTTCTCCTTCATGAGGCTTTATTTTTTTTCTTATAACTTTACGTATTCTGGTCACAGCAGGAGTAGTCGTTTCTATAATTTCAGGAATAGAAGCTTCAGTTGTAGATGTGGTGGGTCGTCTACGTATAACTCTAAACTTCTTTTTACCATTCTTCTCTGGGCTTGCTTCACTGCTGGGAATACTTTCAATAATTTCGTCAGATGTATTTTGTTTCTTTTCATCCTCTTCTTCTTCATTGTGTTCCTTAACAGCTATAGCACTTTCAGATAAATTAATATCATCATTTTTGTCGTCTAATTCATCATCATCATTTTCTAGGGCTAGTGAGGACTGGGTCGTAGATTGTCTTTGTGTAAATGGCAATTTTCGAGCTTGTAATATTGGTGAAGATGTTGAAACAACGTTTCTAGATCTTCCAAATGTAAGACGAGGGCGTGCTCTTGGGCTTACTGGTGTACTTTCACCACTTATATTATTTTCTGTTTTTACAACTGTTGTTGTACTTCTAGCAAAAGGACGAGGTGAAAATCTGGCAAGTGTTGGACGACGTTTGTCAACAGGTGATTCTGTTGTTTTACTAATAGCAACAGTTGTAAAAGTTGAAAATCTGCCACGTCCTCTAGGTAAGATATTCGGTCGCCTTTCATCAATAGTAGCAGCGGATACTTCACTATCTATTGCCTTATCTGCTACCGTAGATACCCTGCTAAGGAATCTTTCGTTGCTTTCAACGTCTTCATCGTCAGTATCAATGATTTCTGATGTTTCTGGCTCGACAGAGGTCAGTGATACTTCGTCACGACTAAACTGAGGTCTCAATTGACCTCTAGATATTTGAGACGCAGCAGCCGGCAAGGAATCCTCAACACGTGATATGCGGAATTTACTCCTAAATCGTTTAACCACACCACTATCATCACTTGTTCTGACTCCGCCTACTTCGCGACTGTCCGGTGTAGTTGATCTAATTTTTCGCGAACTTTCGACCGATTCGTTAGACTCAGATATTTCGTTGGGTTGGGATAAAGGTCTACGTCTGCGAATGAATGAATAATTCCTAGAACTCACCTGTGTGCTTGTTGTTGGTGCTTCAGTGCTAGTCGTTTGTATTGTTGATCCTCGACGTCTTATTAGAGGTCGTCTAGTCGATGAAGCTGATGTTGTTTGTGTAGTCGATGAGGGGGTAGTTACGGTAGTAGAAGTGGTCGTCGTTTCGGCTTCAGTCGTTTGTATGGCGGGTTCAGGTTCAGGACTTTGATTATCCGAACTTGGCTCGTTTAACAAGGAAGAAATTTGAACTGACAAAACAGTAGTGGGCTCCGGACTACTAAGTTCGGGTTCTGGAGGGAGAGTCGCGCGAGCTCTTAAAATTGAATTATACTGTGGTTCATTAGATTGTGAAGTAATTTCTCTTTCTAAGACAGATTCTTGAGATTCTTTATCTTCTTCTTCTTCTGACGATTGATATCTGTAAAAAATCCACATAAATATTAGTATTTATTTGCATATAGTGAAATTATTTGTTTATTATACGTAACATAAATAAATACGTACTGTACAGTACTTGCTTCAGTTGTGGGTCTAGATCTTCTGATAGTGACATATTCTGGAATATTCTCACGTCGTGCACTCGCTATATCAAGAGAGTTTGGTGATTCTGCTACCGCCACGTACGGTTCTACACGTTCAAATAGAGCGTTCCTGGAATAAAAATGTAATTTAATTAGTTTACCTATTTACTTAGTTATTAGTTATGATGATGAAATTTCAACAGCATACTACATTTTTATTTGTCTGCTAGTTACATAAAATATACTATATTGCAATACCAAGAGATTTTTTTAACATTTTATTCTGAATAAACTGTAAATTTTTTGTTCCTTTTTATTAAATAATAAACAAAAGTATTCTGAAATTTATTTACTAAAATAAATTTATTGTTGTTACCTAGAAACATCAGGAGCTTCAGTACCAGC
This sequence comes from Heliconius numata, assembly GCA_016802625.1. Classification (NCBI taxonomy): domain Eukaryota; kingdom Metazoa; phylum Arthropoda; class Insecta; order Lepidoptera; family Nymphalidae; genus Heliconius; species Heliconius numata. The sequence continues at coordinate 1,055,604 of JAEBDU010000099.1, forward strand.
TGTAGTCGGTCTAGATCGTCTAATATTCACATATTGTAAAGGCTTTGCTGTACTTCCGAAACTGGATGATTGTTGTCGTGGAATTTCTCTAGATCTTGGCACTTGTATATCTTCTTCAGATGATACTTCTTCTTCTTCTTCTTCCTCACTATCTACGGACAGTGGTGTGGTTGATGACGTGGTTCTTGAGCGATTGATTGTTACGTATCTGTATGAATATTATTATTTCAATTTTAAGTTCTAAATGACATGGTGAAAAATGTAGTTGGTTTTAATATAATTCTGAAGAATTTTAATATTTATATCATAATAAAAACACAAAAAAGTACGATGTTTAACTCCGTTGCTTAACGGACTATATGAATAAGTATATAATTTATGTCGAAATTTCTGTGAATGCAATTTATTTAATTGGTTTTGTTCAATTTGACATTAACAATTATTAATTAGAAAAAGAAAATAGTTTAAAAAAGAACTAACTGTGGTCTTTCCTTCCTCAGTAGCCTGTTCTTATCAGGTGTGGCTTCGAGTCCCTCGTTCTGTGGTCCGCGACGACTATTTTGGACGGAACCTTCCGTGATGCTGTTGCTAGGCCTACTTTCTGTCCCACTGTTAGTTCCAAACCTATTGAAAATACCGATTAATTTCTTTTACACTCGTATTCACTAAAATGATTTGATTTGATAAATAAATTACAATTTTAAATGTAAGTATTATCTTTTTTTAATATAATTACTGAGTAATGAACGGTAAAATAGTAAATAAATATCGACGAACGACGTTCGAAGAGTTTTTATTACATATATCTAGTTATGATAAATTAATTATCTGTTCAAATCTGTTGACAAAGGACTCCTTTAATTCCATTAATGTATTCAAATTAATAAGTTATTCTAAATTAATATAAAATAAAAATCTTGCTCTAAGATAATCTAAACAAATACTTGAGTTGCTTTGCTCATCAAATACTCGTACTAAGTGGAAAACGAATCAATATTCTCCATCAGAACCACTAATTAGTTATAAGCCATACCTGTTCTTTCCTCTAGTCCTTTCCAATACTTTTTGGTACAATATTTTATTGAAGGAAGAAGGTGTCGTTGAAGCGCCACCTGTTGTTCCTGAACTTGAAGAGGTTTCGGAAAGTTTCAATTGTTTTTCTAATTGTTCCACACCACCTTGAAATGTCATTTATTTAAATTAACTAAATTATATGGATTAGGATTTTGTCATTATTATTGTTGTAAGAAGATATTCACATATCATTCTTAGCATTAAACCCAAAAACTAAATAGTTTAATTTAGTTTTAGTATGTTTGTGGTGTAAAAATAAATTGCAATCGAATGTGTAATAGTTATAAAAAAAGCTTTTAAAAATAACGAATAACTAACCAACTTTCTTAATAAGATCGATTAGTTCCTTAATAACTTTAGGATCTTCTGCTTCAACATCTGCTACTTCTTCTGCTACCTCCTCTTCTTCTTCTTCACTTAACTATAATTAACAAGTCAATTAATATTTCAATTATACTTACAATAAATGTCTTAAATAAATATAATTTAAAGATTAGACGTATACTGAATTTTAAATTACTTTTAATCTCTCTAATATTATTATATTTATATTATATATTTCTAATATTACCTTTAATTATATTCCTATCATCCGAGATTACTAAAATCCTTATTTGTAATTTATTTCTTAGCATTTTCTTTCTACTATTAATATATTTTGTATGAACAAATATAAAAAAACTTATTTTCCTCACCTCTGGTTCAGGAGTAGTAGTAGTTGTAGTGGTCGTAGTAGTAGACGTCCTGAACAATAAGGAACTTCTAGAAGTGAGTCTGATCGGTCGTCTGGTTGTCGTTGTTGTTGTGGTGGTCGGTGTGGTTGTTGTTACTGTTGTTTTCGCTGTGGTCGGTTTGGTTGGCGCATTCGTGGTCGCTGTTGCTTTCTTGCAGAGAACGTTACGTGCGAAGTCGCAGGAATCAGCCGCTTTGTTGAAATAGAGACCTGCAAAAGATGTAAGATGTTTGATAAATGTTTAAAAAAATATTTTTTAAGTCAGTGAAATTACAATAAAATTGACTTTATGAATAATAAATATATATTTATAATAATAATAGTTTTTAATTCAAAATTCATAATCATATACATATGGTGCTTTCCTCAGTGCAGTTAGACTGTAAAAATAACGTTAGTTAATACTATGCAGTATTTCCCAGATAATAAGAAAATTGAGAAAAAGATAAATTTCCCTTTATTTGATTTACAAAATGTTCGATATGAGTATCGCACATCTTGGTGTACTCTAAAGTATAGTTCATCATCAATGGTTTATAGTAGAATATTGTTGAAAGTTCTATTACTCACCAGAAGGACAAGTGAACTGGTGTGCCACAATACCAAGATCTGAAGGACCAGAATCCAAACACCAGAAGTATTTCTTGCAGTCACGAGGATGTGGGAAGAAACCTTCGTCTTTACACTTGAAATCTGTAACAATATATAAGTATAATTAATTATGTTGTATTTATTCTATTTTAATATAAAATTCTTTTGTGTGGGATTTATCAAGAACGTAACGTATGTTACAGCCAACGTAAAGCCTAATAACAACCTTATTTAATAATGAAAATAATTTGTCTCTAATAAAAGAAAAAAATAGATGAAGATAAAAAGATAAATCTTTGAAATTTATGCATAACAATTTGTCTTGATTAAGCTTTTTACTAATTATTTTAAAAAATGATGTACATACTAATATTAATATTAAAGTTTTACCTGATCCTGGGTCAGGAGTGGTGGGAGGTTCTGGTGTGATGATATTCCACGCAGGAGTTGTGCTGACAGTTGTACTGCTCTTGCGCTTGTTGCTTCTATAATTTTAAACAAGATATGTTTATTATTATTATATTAAATAAAAAAATAAACAATATAATGTACCAACAAATTTAAATAAATTAGATTTTGCAATATTATGAACTATTACATAATTAGTACTATATATTAGTTAAGTTTAAGTAACATACTTGATCTTAGGTTTAGCAGTAGTAGTGGTGGTGGTCGTAGTGGTAATGGGGCTGGGCCGCGGGCGGTTCCTTCTGCGGCTGCTGCTAGATTTTGCTTTAGCTATCGGTTCTGATTCCTTTTTTACAGTTACTTCAGTTGATCTGAAAATTCATATAATTTAGTTTTATTTATTTCAATATACTTAGTTTTGTTTTTTAAATAAAATGAAATCACGTACTGTGTTAATTTTATTGTGACTACTTTTGCTTTACAAATTATTTACAAATTCTCAATTCGGAAGAAGGTTATATGCTACTAGGCATACAAAAAATATTAACATTTCTCGAAGAACCTGTGATAATATTTCTCTTATATATAAAATTATAAAATGAACTTACCCAAGTTTCATTATATAGGATTCCTTAGCAGCCTCTATGAGGGGATAGGGTTTGCCGTGGCAGGTGCCGCGGAAGTCATCGTTGTCGATAGACCAGAACATAATACCTATGAAAGGGAAATTGTTTCAATTATTTTCATGTACATAATATCTTACTGGTAATAATAGACTTTTAATATATAATTTTATTTTGAATCGAATAAAATTAATAAATGAAGTTAAGCCACCAGACAGAATTCATTTAAATACAACACGAAACTCACCTCCAAGTCCATTTTCAGCAACATATTCAGCTTTCTTCTTAACGATTTCCACATCATCATATCCGACCCACTGGTTACCCTTATAAGCTACAGGGCCCATTGCTTTCTTATTCGGATACATTATAGTCCATTCTTCTTCAATTTCTTCTTCCTCTTCTGAATCTTCTTCAGAATACTCTTCTGAGGCGATTGCTCTTTTCCTACTTTTAGGTTTGAGGGCTTCACAGATCTGAAAAGTTAAATGGTAAGCGTTAAAAAAATACAGTCGAATTGATAACCTCCTTTTCTTACAGAAGTCGGTTAAAAATGGAATTACTCTAATTTTTATAATACCAATTAGTACTAACCTACCTACTTTAATATTTAAGGAAAAACTTTTAATAAAAAAGTGTTATTTAGAATAACTAAAAGTAATAAGCTGAAGAAATAAAAATTGGCAATTAGTCTAGAAAAATTTAAAAGGCGATAGAAAACTTTGCATATTTCTGTAAAAAAGCTAATTAAATCTAAGTAAGGTCGAATGTTCTGTAAGTTTCTTAGTGATAATTTAAATAACATTTTATAAAATAAAAACTCCAATTAAATCCTAATTAAGCATCAAACACGACTTATGTTCTATCTTGTATCACGTTCTATCTTGTATATGTAAAATATATCGAAATATTTTCTAATTATTAAACAAAAAAATTTGAGGTTTCTTTTCATGTAAATAATTTCTAAATTGGTCCTAACGAATTAGTATAGATCAGGGGTTCTCAACCTGTGCGCCGCGGCGCCCTAGTGCGCCATAGAAAGTAAAAAGGGGCGCCGTGAGTTGGTTCCTAAATCTAAAATCGGAAATCTCAAAATCTCTTGAGAAATTTTGCGGAGACCACCAAGCTCAACCGTCACATTGAATTGACTAAGAACTGTCGTACTTTATTATTCTTATGTCTTAATTGTTATTTTCTCATTTAAATAAATAAAACTCAATTTCATATTAGTGTAGGTATCTATTTCTTTCGACTGTTTTTTTTTCTAAGAGCGAACTAGCTTGGGTAGGGCGCCGTCAAAAAATACCAAACTTGTAACTGCGCCGCAAGCTGAACAAGGTTGGGAACCCCTGGTATAGATGGCAAAGTACTCCCAAATTTTTCAAAAACATTTATTCTTCAGTGAAACCTAATAACTTTTTGAAAACTTTAAACTAAGGTAGCGCCTTTAATGGCAAAATGACAGAAGTAGTAACCCTCGTAACCCCCTACCCCTATACCTATTAGAGGAAAAAAATATGCACAAACCTCATAATACGCCAAATATCCTTTCTCCCTAGTAGCATCACCCTGTTCACCTGGACCGTCAGCGGGAGAACCAATCTCTATAGCATCAGGATTGAAGAGTGTGTATGATCTTCCATACGTTGGTATACCAAGCACTAGCTTATCAGGATCTGCACCATTTTCTAAGTAGAATTTTATGGTGTAATCCTGTTAAAGGAAAAAAATAATTGTTTCAATTCTTATTCCTAATATCCGATATTAAAATAGAAGTCAAGTTCTTTTTAATGTTAAATATTTTTAATAGTTATAGAAAGCCGTCGTAGTGCAGCTGGACAGCAACTGACTGTACACGCGGTTGTTCTGGGTTCAATCCACACTCGGGGGAACGATTATGTTTAAATAACTTTCATTTACCAAACCTAGTAGACAAAGCGCGACGATGAGTTCTATATGAAGCCTTAAGAAGGATGAGTTAAATATGAAATCCTTTTCTGTTATAGTATTTTATAAACTTTATGTAGTTTGGAATTAGATAGGTAAATAAGTTGACTACTACAAATAGATTCGATCTTATTCGACTATAATATAATACTTAGTATGTACATTAGACAGTGGCGTAGCAAAAACAGTAAGGCACGTTCGAAATGTCAAATTCATAAAGTCAAGGACGTATAGTATTACTATTAAAGTCACGACACATTACCGTTCGTGAGAATATTTTAAAAACAGGACCGAGAAGATCGACTATTGTAATTATTACTTAAACGTGATTTTTGTTGAAAAGGGGGAATTGAATACCTGATTGTTGTCATAGTTAAGTTCCTGTTAGAAACTTGTTTGTATAATAATTTAATGTGACTTCTAAACTACAATTTAAATACGACATTTTTAAATAACTATATAATAATCACGTCGACTTTTTAAAGTTAATAAAAAAGCTTTTAAATCAAGCTCGTTAGGCGGAATCGAACACCTGATCAACATTATTATTATCATTGTCTGTTATAAATATGTATGAAAACTTGTAAAAAATGTACTCATACAAATTTTAATAGATCTCTAAAAACCGTATTTGGTATGACCAGATCCAATATGTTATGATTCACGCGTTAATTTAAATATAATTATTTTCTCGAATGGAATAAAACCCACACCCACCGTTTTTACAATTAAACTTTTAGTGCCATTACCGCTTCTTTTTAAAAAGGAAATATAAAAAACAAATCACTTACAATATTAAGTTCATTATCCACACTGTACTCGTTGGGCTCTTCAAGCGGGTACAGCGGCGCGTGGTGGTTGACGGCGGGCTCGAACGCCGAGTGGTAGTCGTAGGTGAGCAGGTTCATCCAGTCTAGGTAGCTACAAATTTAATTTTATTGGTTAAAAATTAAAAAATTATAAAACTTAAGTTTTGAATAATAATAATAAATTTATTTTATTAATTTAAATATACAAATCAATCACATTGTGCAATAAAACGGAACTATCGCTCTTTTCTAAGGAAATTTTAAATGTTGAAGTTAGTAATAAAGATTATTTATTTAGCTTCCCACTGAATCCCTCACATGGCAGGATAAACAAAGGAAACCTGGGAACATAGTTTCGTTAAGACTTAAGACACTTCCGTAACCCGAATTTCAAATGAAGAGACATTGTATGTTGAGTGTGTTACCAAGGCGAGCATGAAAACATTTAATGGTTCATTTTCTCAGTTGCACGTTTGTGCCTTTGCGATAAGACTGGCCTTAATTGGGACCTTAGGACTTTTACACCCATTATACCTTAAATACATTAAATATTTTAAAACACAATATAACCATTTTATACCGCATAGGTACGTAATAAGAAACAAAATTCAAAAAGTATTTAAGCAATATATTACAAGAAATGAAACTTAAAAACTTTAAAACTACTTTGAAAGGCATATTTCTTAATATTTTAAGGTTATTTAAAATAAGATAAAATGAGCAAAACATTTAAGGTATATGGCCCCTAGTGTTTAATTTTATAGAAAAATACAGTGGGTATCATAGTTTTTGTTTTTGCATAATTAAAAATTAACTTAAAAATTTTGAAACGTTTCCAAAAGTGAAATTTCCGCATTTCAACTTTTAAACTATTATATTTATGACAATTCATTTATCATTAAAGTTGAGCATTTTATTAAATTATGTAGTTTTCAATATGGAAAAGATACATTTTAGATTAGAATAGATAGAAAGTACGAATTAGTTAATGAAAGAAATAAAAGAACAAACTTTAATTTGTTATATATAGTTATTGTCAATGTCTCAAAAGTTGGGCGGCAGACTTTCTTATCATCAGGCTCCTGCTAGGGAAAAGACAGTTTTGACTGGTAAGAAAGAGTAATAAAGAGTTTTCAGTATAGTCCTACTATATTAAACGATTCTAAGAAAATAGCAAAGTATTACAGAAATAAAATATACAATCTATCAAAAGACTTTTTATATGCCATACGAAGAATCTTACATTGACTTGCGTGTTCCTAAAAGGTCAAGGTTTTTAAAGTTTAATTGTGCCACCTACGTGATCCTTATATGGGCACTGGGCAGTGCCCGGTATTCGGATATGCCTATACATTTACATAAATGTGTAGAAATTACCTATTATTTAAATAGAAAAAGGAAGATGTCAAATAAAACTTGTATTTATTGTTAAGAATTAAAAACATTTTGGCTAGCTTATGTACTAAATAACGAGATATTTATTGCGTATATTAGTGTAAAAATAGGTAGACAAAACTTAAGGTATATATAGATATTCCGTTCAATTTTTATTTACCTATTTTCGAGAAATTTTGTGTTGACAGTAGTAAAAGTCAACATCGCATTTTATCTAGCTAGAACACGAAAATTAAAATCAGTCAATGGGAATTGAACACAGAGTCACAGTCAGACACAGTTCCACTGCACAACACCAGCCTCAATAGTTTTGAATATATTAAATACCTTTTATTAAATACAAAATATATTGTTCTAACAAAAACATATAACTACTGGTTTTTTTATAGCAAATAAATAAAACTTCAATTTGTAATTATAATGTAGCAAGTTACGTATTTCGTTCTAATATTGATATGATGTCACCGTAATGTTCTATTTAGGATAACATCAAGTTTTTTTTAGTGTTCCGACAACAATTTTGTTGTACTTATGAATTTTAATGACCAATTTAAAATATATGTTTTATAATTTTTTATTTACTTAATGTATTAACTATTGAGACCGTCGTGGCGTGGAGGCACAAGAGTGCCACTGTTAACGCGACGGTTGTGGGTTTGATTACCACTTGGAGAACTAAATATTTAATTTTCATTTTCCCGCTTTGGTAACGTTGCAAAAGTGAGCCACGGAAATGTCTTAATAAAAAAGAAATAACTTCACAACAAATCAGCATCTTCATATTATCAAACCCTTACAAAATATTGTTCAGTACTTTAATTATGCAAAATTTGGTTTGAAATCTCTTATAAATTATGAAATATGAATGACAGTTTAAACAAAATACTTCTATTGTGTGAATTTAATGTCAGTGTTACCATTGGTGTTCCGAAATGCAAAGTAAACAGAGCGTCGTGTCGAGACGAATTGAATCATTTGCATCATTATACGTACTATGATAGTCATTAGGGTCACTATGCTTTTATGAAATATATTTATCATTGGCTTGTGAGCTAGAAGAATAAGTGTCAAAACACTACATTTTTCACTGCGCGTCGTTGAGTTGCGAATATTAACGCCGCCCCTTTCCCTAAGAGAGTACATAATTGTTCCTAAATGGAGTTTACAATCAATACTTGGTATATTACATATATTTGTAAGCGAATACAGGCTGATGATATATGTATGCATGATGTATTTGATCTCTTGCAACATTTTCAAGGTTAAAACCACGCGGTTATCCCACTGCTGAAGTACCTTTCATTACATATTCATAGCGTACCATTGTCTCAACATGGTATCTTTGCAATCGTAAATTATTATAAGATGGACTCTTTGGTTATTACAAAAGAATCACTTTTTGTTTTTCAAACGACCTGACAAAGTAATACCACTAATAATAATACTAATACCACTACTTAGATAGTGACTTTTTTACCAATTTTCGAGGCATTATATGTTGAGTAGCGGAACTCAACGCCTCACTTTTGTCTTCTTAAAAGAGCAGGGAAATGAAAATAATTCATTCCTCCTAATGATAATCAAACTGAAAGATAAATAATGTACCTACAGCTGCACCACGACGCAAATTAAAACTTATTACAAAATATATTTGACTTTTGACACAAATCTTGTTACATTATGAAATGTTCTGAATTCTGATAGCACAGAAATGTCAATCATAAAACTGTTCCAGATTTTATGCATAATTATATTCCTTTATGCGTGATTTCAACACTACATAAATATTTCATTGATGACTCTCAATTAAAAAAATAATATTATACATGAACTCATGATCATCATATGAAACTAAATTAATATCAACTGAGATACGATAATCTCGATCATTGCTCACGTTAATGTCTTAATATGCTTGATATTCTACTACCGATTGAATGCGACATACTTCGACACGCATGACTTTATGACATGTTTATTGCATGGCTTAAGTAAAAGGCTTAATAAGATTTAGATTTCTAGTATATGACAACGCTGTAAGTAAAAAATCTCTAAAAGAACTCGTAAATATTACAAATTCCCAACTAGTCAACTCCAAAAAATTTACTTGCTTAACGTGTACTCGTTTATTTTTTTTAATCGTACTTCGCTTTAGGATTTTATAACCTTAAATATTTTATAGCAAAATTATTTATCAAAAAGGAGGCATGGCATAGGAGGATAAGCGTCTGATTGTAAATACACTGGTCGTTGGTTCGTGTTCGTGGCAACGTAATATTCATTATCCCGCTTGGGTAACAAAGTAACACGCAGCAACCCCCCGCAACTTAACACGCAGTATCTCCAATTTCCATAATTAACTGACAACAGAGTTAACACTTAGCCACTAAGCTTTTCCTTTGCACCACACAATCAAGAAATTAAGCAATAAGTTGACATTGAATTAGATTATTAAGTAACGGACCAGTACAAGTACAAGTACGTAAGTAGGTATGTGACACTGGTGGCGCAACACTAGTATATATATTCACACCTCGATTTAGCATCAATGGCCGACCTATTTAAAACGAACTTGAACGTACGTGGGTGCCAGTAATTATATTTGCTTAGAATATTTGCGTATGTTAATATAATGAAGAAATCGTAAAAAAGGCCCTTTTTGTTTGTTTACTGTTGAAAGATTTGGGTTTACACTTATATTTTGTAATAGTAGAGCAAACAAGGTAACTCTGTATGGAAGGATGTTTATAAAAAAAAAATTGAAACCCGTTTGCTTTGAATAATACCCTGTGTACTGTTTTGTATATCAATGATATTTTTCGGAAAAAAATGCGCAAAAAAATTTTTTTTTTATCCGAGCATGGAATCCATATTCTTAAATATCCGTTCTTTTCAAAGTATAATAAAGAATATAAATTCTTTATAACAAATCCAAATCCAAATACATTTAACATTCAGTTTCCAAATTAGTAATTTAAAATTCAGTTTCAAAATTAGTAATTTGAAATCCGAATTTTAAAACAATCCGAATTTACCAAACAAAGCCAGGACGCTCAATAATACTAGTAAAATGAATAATGAACAAACTTTCTAAATCCTAAGATTTGTGTCGTCACACGCGGATTTAATTCTTTTAGCTATTAATTTTATAGTCAGCTTACGTATATAGAAATAACAATAGTAATAAATAATAATATAAATTTAATAACAATAATTAAAAATAATATGGCGTTGCTTAAAATTACCTTTCTTGCTTCATTTCATAATAAAATTTTGTAGTAGAGTTATTAATATTGCAATGTTTTAATTGCTAAATCAATCAAAATCAAATAATATCAATTATTATTTAGGTTTAAGCTAGATTTTTTATTAAGGTTAATATTTTGACCATAAAAATAAATAAAAAAAATATTTATTGCCACAAATATAATTTTTCAGTTTCGTATTTTGTAAGTAGTTATTGACATGATAGTACCTGCACGCAGCTCGGGTTTCGTAAACTTCAACTAAATTTCAGTGTAAAACAACGGCAGTGTAAATTTTATTCTATGGGAATTTATATTTACTCGAATTATAGTGACGTTAACAATCGCAACATTAAAAATATCAATAAATTTATTTAAACAAAATACAAATCAACTAGAAAAATAAGAAAATTTCATATATAATAGTGACGTTTCCATAGCCCAACCTAAATTATTATATTATTAAAAATTATTCTATTTTAAACATTAAAAATCTCAATGAGCTATTAAACAAAAAAAACCCTAGTAAAATAAAAAAATTAAAGAAACATAAAACTTACCGATTCAAAGTCTTAACGTCGAATCCCTTCTGTATATATTCTATTCCAGCTGGCACAGCCATGGTGAGCAAGAGACGGGGTTTGCCGGTCTTCTCTGATTCTCTTTCGAACTCCTCTCGTAACTCCTTCACTAATCTGGCATAGTTTTCCCTGTCTTTCGGTTTGCCACCGTCCCTGAATGCTGGGTACTCCCAGTCCAAATCCAGACCGTCGAAGTGGTTTTGTCTAAGAAACTGTAGAAAGACTTTACTATTATAATTTCTATTTAGATACTTTATATATTTTTTAGAAAACGTATAAAAAAATTATGAGATTTGAACCCGCGACTTTAGTTTGTTCGTGGGAACATTCAAAGGTTCTAAGCAACTTCTATATGTTATTATAAAAATAATATTAGAAGGAATGTTAGCAATGTCAGTACATTCACTAGTAAATTGCTAGAGGCCAAACATCCGCCTGCACTTTAATAACGTCTAATGATAAGAGAAAGTGTAAACAACTTGCAGTATCTAGCTTTCAAAATCTGCTATTAGACTGAAATAAATATTATCTATTAAATACTAGTATTTTAGGTTGTAAATTCTATAAATATATTCTTAATTCTTCTTCATGAGTCCGTCGTGGCGCAGCGTCACAGAAGCTTACTAAAATAGCGACGGTTGTGGATTCGAATCGCATCGCTATATTGCATCGCTAGTAATTATTATATCAAAAGAGCAAGTTCTCTTTCCCTTTTTCTTTCACAATGTATCCCGCACATAAGAGGATAGGCAGAGGCAGGCACCGCCCTATTTTCGAGACCTTGCATTTTGAATGGTGGAACTCAACGCCTTAGTATCTGAGCAAGAAAATGAAAACTATTTATTTTTCGAGTGGGTATTGAACCCATTATCGTCACGTTTACAGCACTACACTGTGCCGCTGCCCCACGACGGCCTCTATAAATGTTATTATGTGCAATTTAATAATAATTAACCTAAATAAATTAAACTAAATAAAATTTAAGAAAACTAAAAACTAAATAAAATTTAACAAAAATTAAGAAAAGCATGAAATAAAATGTTACCTTAATAGCATTCCTAACAAATTCTTTCCTCCTGTCCTTAGCCGCGACCATTGGGGAGAACCTTGAGGAACCCTCATTCCAGCCGCCGATAGCGAGTAAAGTCTTCAAATTCTTATTATATGTTTTCAGTCCAGTGAATTTGGCGTAACCACCTAGAGAATGAAAAAAACCAATTATTTTTATACGCAATTGACAAAAATAGTGCTAGTGACTGACACTCTACGACCAACAATACACAACGTTGAAATTTAGCATGTATGATGTGATGAGTTTTCTTATAAAATCCGACAAGAATGTTATGAATTTTCGGAGGTGCCTCTACTACTATCCATAGGGGTCAATAGTTACAATACTAAAGTACAGTTGAACTCGACGACGAGTTTACTGCGTATATAATATATGACACAATGTGACGCAGGACGTATGCCTAATAGTATGCGTACTAAATATTATGCACACCACTGTACATACGTGAGTAAACATGAACTTTTTATCGGATTATACGGGAGCTCTAAGAGAGGGTTTTCCGAAATTCCTACGAGAATAAAAAAATGGATTTTACATTTTATAGTAACCTTATAAGTAAAATATGAAACATACAATACCTAAAAGTAACATAACTATAATGTAATGCAATATATCGATTTCCAAATCAATATAGAACAATCAATTATTGAAAACGATATTTTTGATTCCATTTTTGATTCGATATTTATTATAAATACTTTATTTTTATAATAGGATATCGATATCGGATGCGAGCGATTATCGATATCATTATTTCTATAAACGTGTATTACAATAGAAGGATACGTTTTTAATTTTTTAAAGACAAACGGAAATGGTTTTCGATGTAATAATCTTAAAATGCCAATCATAGTTTGTTTTAATTCAAACAACATATAAATGGATTTATATTATTTTTGCATTACATATATGGATATGTAGATATCGGAAAGGATATAAATTTTTAATTAAATATTTATAATAACGCCCTTACGTTTTCTGCTTTCCGTGCACTTTAGAGATATTGCGTGGCGGAACACAACGCCTAACTCAATCTTAATAGGGACAAGGAAATAAATAGAAACAAGATAAGCTACGTCCGGTACCCAACCTATCATATCCATTATTATTTAATATAATATGTTTAATTTTTATGTAGATTTTCTCCTTTTCTAATATGTCTGCGTACATAGTAATTGTTCAATTCCTTTAACCGCAGTCAAACGTTGATAGTGATAACGCGTGGAACGAAAGTTTCTTTGCAAAGTATGATATAACCGACGTGATACAATCTTTCTAGATAATACGTACTTTTACAGTAGTCTAGTCTATACTGGACATTACTTATGTAATAATTATTAGTCTCTAGGAAACTGTGTTTGTGTGGACTTAGCAACGTAAACTGTAAAATCCAATATTTCCTGTTTTCGAGAAATTTTGAGAAACCCTATCTTAGTGCTCGTATGCACTTCCCAACCTACTTAATATTTTTACGTGCCAAATTTTAACCTTTTAAGTTCCTTAGTTTCGTCTGTTCGTTGTCTATTATTTACTCAGTAATGAAAGACTTTTATACTCGTACATATAAAATGTAGATATATAAAAAATAAAACATCTTAAACGTAATAGACTAAGCTGCAACAGGATAATTTGCATTTAACTAGAACCTAATTAGACACTATCAAACGGTCCAACATTCAAATCTGCATTGAACGAAGTGAATTGTATGTAATCTGCACAAGGACATCGGCATTCTGTATACGTTATCCTGTTAGCTCAGTGGTGTGTCTTTCACTGTCAACCATAGGTCATAGGTTGTATCGTTATGCCGTCGGACGACAAATATTTTTTTTTCTATTCGGCTAGTATGTAATTTATGCTAAAAATATCCCATTGAAAATGCATTAAATATGTTTTTTTCAAAATACATAGTAATGATAGTGTTTTGTCTTATCAATTACCATATTAATAATCGTAGATCCATTATATTGTAAATTTAGTTCCTATATCAAGTATCATAATTTCCATACCTTTTTCAATATCCTGGTATTTGTCAAACGGCTTTAAAGTGTTGTCCTTTGTGAATCCTCCGAAAGCGTACACGAGGTGAGTGCAGAGGTAAGGGTTGATGTTCTGGGGGTTGAATTTAGCTGTGCCCGGCCTGTACACCGACCAGTTTGTGTAGTAGCAGACCACGCGGGGTGAACTTGATAGTACTGAAAAAGAATGTAAATTACATTAAAAAGAAAGAAGAAATTGTTAAGGCAGCCTATATATTCCCTTAGTTTAACGGATAACGGTTAACATAACTAAACTAGCTAACAAATATAAGGAAACTAGAGAATAAACGGAAACGATCACCATGTTTTCCATTTACCGATACCCGTTAAAAAAAAAAAATATTATTTTACAACTCCACTTCTAACCTATTCTACGATACCTCACATGTCAAAAACGGTCAGAAAAAAACTTTATAAATAAGTCCATTTTAACCATTAACGGTAAAATATAACAAAATAGATTAAAAACCATACAACTCTGTTACTCAATGCCTTTTTAACTTAATAGTTGAATTCTTCCTAAGCAATTTGCATAGAAAACACCGTGAATATTAATTTTCTTTGGTGTTAACTTTTAACTGATTATTTTTTATTTGAAAAATAACTGAAGTAGATAGATAATAAGATATGAGGAATATTTATTTTTATTAATTCGATGGAATGAAATGTTGATTTTTCAAGCGGACAATTCGGAGCTCACCGCCGAGCTTTGCACACTTTTGTATATAGATTATATGTAAAATAATACTGTATATATATAGACTAGTGGACCCGAACGCGGCTACGCCCGCTTGAACTATAAGATATCTTATATAGATATTGAACTATCTCTATATGAGTATTTTATCACAATTAAATTAGCGGTTTGGGCCTGATTGGGTAAAAGACAGACAGACAGACAGAGTTACTTTCGAATTTATAATATAGGTATGGTATATTTCTTAGATATGAGATTCGAATCTACATCGCATCTATTAACTTTCTTTTGTTTTATATACGGACATACTCGTCAATGTGCACAAAAGTAGGAAGTACCTTTGAAATGCAAGCATAATAAACTTTCATTTTCTTGGCTAATTCTAGTAAAAAGTAAAGGTTTTTCTGTTAGACACAATGAGCCATTGTACCACCCACTGCCACTAGTAGCAACGGCCTTATACGAGTGAGTATACAAGCTTGTTCTACACGTTCTAAATAAATATGTGGCGCATCATCTGTCAATAAAATACTGTTCTGGATTCGATTTCCACTGGAAGAATTGAATTATTTTTATTTCTTCGTTCCGTCTCGAAAATGGAAACGGAGTGTTTTAACATTAGACTTCCTCCGTCTACTCTAAGATATGTGAAATACATACACACTGAAACTAAATTAACCGGAATATTTACAAACTTCATCGTTACGCATCTCTCAAAGCGAGGTAGTGAAAATTCCCCGAGTGAGATTCAAACCCACAACTGCATTGTCCGTCGGATGGCCTCAAAAATTGCAAACTTAACCATTTAAAAAGATATAAAACTATGTTTACATTTATCTTATCTACAATAGAAGCAAATTATGTATTTTAAAATAAACAATTCAAAGGCAATGCCCTCGTATAAGCAGTTTACTTCACATATGTATACATACGTGGATTCCATATAGGGTGATTCACGATTACGTTCTGTTCCTTTGTATTCTGAACAATGGTGGACTACAGTCGCAGCTTAAAACAATGTTTTTTAGCAATTTTAAAAATTCTACATTCAATAATATCTATCTGTCTATATGTATAGACACAGATATATTGTCTATACATTGTTTTATGAAAAAAAAATTTAACTAGGACTTTGTTGATTTAAATAATTGATTTTTTAATGTTATTAAACTTTACACTATATCTTGAATATAGCAGGGCAGAGAGAAGCTTGTGTTATTGCACTTCGATGTTTCGTGTTGAGTGACGGATCTTAACGTTGCGTTTTATCTTGTTACCAGAGCGAGAAAATGAAAACAACTTATTTCCACGACCGGGGATTGAATTCACAACGTTATGCCACCGCGGTTTCTAGTAATAATAATAATAATACGTACTATTCTTTAATTATTAATTATTACATAATTATTATATTCTTTAATTATTACATAATTAATTAAATAAATACATTTGGAATTTTTCACACTGTCAAATTGATGACTGAATAATTGGCGGGAAATCATTGAGTTACTTTTTTAACGGCGATTGTTTTATGGACTTATACATCAATATTCAAATACATTATGGGAATAATAAAATTTTACTAGTAATAAATTTATTATTATATAAAAAAATATCAATATACGTATAATGTTAAAATAATGATCACATTTTTCAGAAACCTGGGTAGTACATACTATTTTAGGACATTGCTTTATACCTAAAAACAGTACTTATTAACAAATGTGAATATTTTAACCGATTGTTACAGTCTTTTTGTATTAACTTTTTTATAAATCATATTTTTATAAAAAAATATATATTTTTTATAAATAAAATTCTAAAATATGGTAAATGTAACTTTCGATAAATTAAATCACATTTTACATTGCTAAGATGATGACCGCAAAATTAATAAAATTCACATGAGAGGTATATGTAATACAACACATCATTATTATTTCATTTATACTAACAATAAAAATATTTAAAAGAACATTTTAAAACCACAATAGCTACTAATTACATAATTTGTACAAATTATTAAAACACATTTTTTTCTTACCTGGTGTTGCCAATGTGACAATGGCTATTAATATCGACAGCCACGTTGTGTGTTCCTATAACAAAAATATTTAAAGTTTAATAAAACAATATCTTCCTTTATATTAATTTGTATACCGCAAAAATAACGAATAAAATATGAATTGATAGAAATTTAACAGTAACTCGATTTGATGGAGCAGAGTCCGGAACACCAAATGATCTTTCATCTCGTCCAATGCCATCATACTTTTTATAAATGCCCTCCGTGGAGTCCTTATACTTTTTACGTAATTTTCCTACAGTATCATTGCTATTGTATTTTTTGAGATCTACCAAGGTAGCTCCCTCTTCCTTTCTTACCGAGTAGGTACCTGTCTTGATGATTTAAATAATAATTTAAACTCTTTGACATATTGTTTTTATAACAAAAAAATATTACAAAATTAAGGAATATCTAATTGATTCGTCATTATAAAATGACTCAATATAATTTTTAGTTAAGATTACGTATTAAAATTTAAATGGCATTTAAGACGTAACGTAACCGGAACAAAACACTAATAAAAGGCCAACTGCTATAAATAAGCGCACACTCCTCAATTGACCTAGAATATAATATGTTTTTTTAAATCGTTAGCACCTTAAACAAAATAAATAATTAAATGATGATAATAAGTTATAATATGATTTTTAGGGTTCCGTACCCAAAGCACAAGCAAGCATATTACTAGCACTCATGAACCATGAGAGTTAGACCGTTGAAATTTTCACAGATTATGTATTTTTTTTGCCTCATAACAATATTTAATAAAAAATCTACTAAAATAAGCATTTATGGGAGTCCCATGCAAAAAACGTTATTTTTTTTTCTCATTATAAAACCATAAACAAAAAAAGATAGTATATTGATATCCACTCAGGGGAATGATGATTTTATTTTCATTTGCTCGCTCTGGTGATATGGCGTTGAATTCTGCCACTCAACAGACAATGTCTCAGATATTGCTCTTCTTATTTGCCTCTGAACAAAGTATGAAGCCTTAAACAAAAATAAGTTTTAACCGTAAAGTTTAAATATATAAAATGCCGTTTTTTTTTTATGAAAGTTAAAACTGAGACAATTCTTTTTAAATATAAATTTAACTCCGATCTACAATAGACTACTACTGACTCTAACACGGTTATCCAGATTTACGATTCCGATTTATTTAAGTATTTGAATGAAAGATGTATTAGAAGGCCTTAAAATTAGATATAAAATTTTTATATTCATGTTATAATATTACAAAATAAGTAAATCGTATTTAACAGTTTGGTTAGTTTCCTTAAATTGTTGCCGGGATTATATTAAATATGGTCTAGCATTTGGTAAAGCTGAAATGACAAATTAATATTTATAAATTATATGAAATAAGAAATATTTATTGATATTTGCAAACATATTTAATTAGGCCGTCGCGTCGAGGCAAAGCGGCACGCAACACTCATCGGTTGAAAGTTCGATTCTCATTGGGGGAATGAAAAATTTTCATTTTCTCTAGTTGAGTTCTATATATACACTATGTCCTCTATCACAATTTGAAGCCAGGGCCATTGTTCTTAGACATAAATGTACCAACTGCCCTACCGCTACTACTTTTTAAATGTATAACATTATCATAATTACACAGTCGTATAATTAAAAAAAAAAGTAGGCAAACAAGAAAATTACTTAAGAAAGTTGTTTATAAATTTAACTAGACACGTTTGACTTACATGGATTGATTTCAAAATAGTGATATAATTTAAATTAAACTTTGGAAATGTCAGTTACCTAGTGTGAAAAGGAAATTTATAAATATTTAAAATAAATTATAAAAATGGTCGTCGACAAACCCACAACCGTCGCGTTTACACTCAGATCCTCTGCTACTGCGCCACAGCGGCCTAGTAAAATAATTAAATAGCTTATAAATTATAATATATGAAACATTTCTTTAATGAGAGAAAATATTCCATAGATATTTAGTGTCACGTTAAGTCCCCAGAGGAGTGCACTTCCTTTCGTTTTGAGGACGATGCGTTTCGAATGCAACTGTAAATGCAAGTCTTTGTATGAACTAAACCAGGCCGTTCTATTTATAATCACTTAAAGGTCGGTTCTATAGATATGTTTTTTCTTTTAAACACCAAAACATTTTCAAAATAAGCAGAAGGTAGAGTGTTTTGTTAAAAAAAATATATTTTTATCTATTTCTACCTTTTGGTTAACTTTAATCGATCTATCAATTTAGTTAACTTTAAGACAATGTTGGTACAAAGGGAGAATCTTCAGCAAAAAAGCAGCGTAAGCAATTATTTTCAAGCATTTTGACCTTTCATGTTCAGTGGCGGCGTTCAACTCCGCTTTTGGTCTTGCTACTGTAGCGTGTGTAAATAATTCTTTCCACCGAGTGGGAATTCAACCCACAACCAACTCGTTTAGCTGCATCACTAAGCAACGACGGTTTCAATTTCTAAGATATTATGTACAAATTGACCGCAAAGATCCAATAAACAAGTAAAGCATTTACTTTACCATAAATTATAAATCAGATGTAAGGTTTATGCTTCTAAATTATATGTAATACTGTTACAGTAGTTATGGAGAGCCCGTCACGGATGTTTTCGTCGCTAACTTACGTAAAAATATTGCGTTGCCATATAGATTATGGAAAAACATTTTTCCTTACTTCCTAGTACTGTGGCAAGGCTAAAAGGTTTTAATAGACAGTACGAAGTTTTTTTTGTTCTTAAATTATGAAAGTTAAAAAAGGAGCTTCCCGCTTTTCACCGCAGGTAATCTAGGGTTAAGGCACTTCGTTCCCCTCGCACCGGCCTCAATTTTCGAGACAACGCTTATCGAGTGGCGAAATTGAATTTAATTTGTCTTCTTTGCTTCTTAACGTACAGACAGAAAGACAGAATATATCGAAATTCTTAAAAAAAACGAAAAAAAAGGGATTTACAATTTTAAAATCTACGTCTAGTAAATGACGGACTGTTTCCGAGTATATATTTAAAGCTTTTTAATTTTAATTAAAACTAAAAAAATGCAAAAACCCATAGATACAGAAACTACCTGCATTCCGTTTCAATGACTGAAGCTTATTTCCAACAGTTGAGTCATGAGTCATTATTATGCAAAGTTATGTTGTTTTAATTGTATCACTATAATCGCAGCTTTATGTTATAAGTATGTATTATCTAAGTTTTTTATTTTGTAAGAAAAATATTATTATGTGTTTTACTAGGATATCTAGGTTATATTACTGGAATGTATGTAATGGACATTTTATTTGAGCTTTAAGCTGTATCTCGTATATAAGACACTGGATTCATGACTTCCGCTCAATTTCCGAGACATTCCACGCCACGTGGCGTAACTTAACGCCGCACTTTGTCTTGTTACCTGAGCGATAAAATAAAGATCCCCACAAGTGGGAATGGAAGCCACAACCGTGCCTTCCAGATGCTGTGTCCTCATCCTCCTATTTACACCAAATGAAAAGTCACCAATGAATCACACAAAAGCCTGCATACCATAGTCATACAAAACTATGTCGGAAATGCCTTAAAGGCAAATTAGTCTCGACCGTTCTACATTAATTATAATAGAACATAAATATTCAACGTCCGTACGTACTGTTACTCGACCAAATGTACGGTGTACGGTAACTGTTGGTGGTCCTTTTATGTTATTGAGAACGAAGTCAAAGAACGACTTGCATATACCTAAGTATGGTTATCTATTTAGCGGTAAATGGGGGACCTAAAACGTAATGCCTTAAGAATTAAAAGAACGGAAGTGTTCTACCTGGGAACATTAGGTTCCCAGGTTTTCTCTGCCTATCCTACTCTGTGCGAGATATAGCGTGAAGCTAAAGAAAGAAAAAGAAAGAAAACAAAGTTTTGTGGATGCTTCTTGAATCTAACTAATTTATACATTACCTAAAATAACATTAACCAAATAAGATAATTGATAGTGCGGTCAAAAATTTAAGCATTTCATAATATGGTACTATGACAGTGCCTTTTTTTTTTAATTTTAAATTCTTTGAAACCATAAAATAAAGAGTAGAGTCACGCAAGTTGCATCCGGACTTCATGGCTCATATAACTAGAGCATTGAAGTGGTAATTCTAAATCTATGTTAATATTAAGTGTAATACGCATTTTATCTATTTAAGATAAATATAATATAATCTATTTTTAGGGTAGGCAGTGAAATATTTGTGTTATAACACAGCTCCCTTGCATTGCAAGCATTCAACGCCGCGCATGGTCTTCTTAGCAGAGCGAAGAATATAAAATAGCTTAATACCTAAGCGGGAATCGAACCCACGACCGTCAGGATACCCTTAAAATGAAGAAATCAAATCTCGATATATATATTATATATGATAAGAACGCTATACAAGTGTTCAATATTCGATCATAGTAACATTACCCCATCTACGCTATATTACCACACGCATTTCTCAACCAGTTATAGCAACTGCCGGTATTTCTACCTATCTGACGATAGCGTCTTACTTCAACTACGGATTGGATTTCTTTTTAATATATTTGTGGAGTTTTGACATTAAGATTTATGGTTATAAAATGGCAGTGGGTTCGATTAGTAGCTTGGGCAAAAATCGTGTATAACTAATAGCTAATAAAATAAAAAAAAATATTTTTGATCATTTCCAAATTGAAAGACTTAGAGATGCTTAGAGGCATAAAGTTTAACTCTCTATATTCTTTTTTAATTGAATTCTTTATTAATATGACCATGTTTTTCTAACTAAAGTGGATAATTCCTGTGTTTACCACAAAACAAATATTTACCTCTACCGGGAACACAACTAGCTATCACAGCACCATGCAAACCACTCCAAGAACATCTCCCAAGAACCAAGGAAGTTAAAAGTAAACAAGAATCTATCATCAAGCTTAAAAGGTCCACCTTAGCAAATTGCTCTAAGTGACCAGTTCTTACGTAACGCTGGTTAGCAGGTCGATCCTGGATATGGTGTTTGTAACATTCTTACAATGAAAGTAGCCGCTTTCTACGAGTATCTTACGCACGAACGGATTTATTTGAAATTATTATATATACCTACGTTATTTTTTCGCTTTTATTTGTCATTACATCAATAGTTTTATAATTTTGTTGACATAAAGATCTTATTTTTGTTAATCTGTTGGAGAAATCAGTTGATTTTGACTGTAAAACGAGAGGGTTTTAAGTTCGATTCTCACTTGTGAGTATAAATTATATTAATTTCCTGATTCTACCAAAGCCGACGTAATGAAAAAAAAATGCTAGTGGTTAATTTATATATCCGAAAAATGAAGAATAGAAACCTCACATAAAGCAGGACAATATAACATTAAGGAACCATTTCTTTTTATTATTTTAGTCCTGTCAAAGCACTTCGTTCGCCACAGCCCGCCCAATTTTGAAAACATTGCGTATTAAGTAGCGGAACACAACGCCGCAAGAATTAAATAATTGCAATAAAATGAAAGGTAACGTATAATTATAAAATTTTCTCATATAGTAACATCGGACACGTCACTCACTGGGCAATACTATCGTAATTTTATCTTCCGTATATTTCATAGTTTCATATATAGCTAATTACTTCCTTCCTTCACAATACTGTCAATTTTGTTACTTACACGGTAATTTGAGAGAAAGTAACGCTAAAATGTATGGACATATATTTGATTCTTATATTTCGCATTATTTTGCATTATTGAAATTAGGTTAGCTTTAGCTGAAACGGCTTTAATTCTTAGAACCTTTTCGCCAGTTCCACCACTTAACACGCAATTTCTTATAACTTTATTTTTATGTTTTAAAAAGCTGTATTGGGTAGCTCTATTGTAATATGAACTATGCAGTTCATTTTAGGCTAAATTATTAATTCGAGCCAGAAGTTCAGGCTTCAACCGGGCAAAGTTTTTAGCTTTCAATATAAATATATATAATAACTTTAATGATACATTACATTTACAATATTTATTTCAACCGTTTCCGTTCGAGCAAGGGCGACTGCTTCTTCAATCGTCCGTATAAGGTAAAGGTAATAAAGCATATAATATTTTAATATTAACATATTAATTCATACAAAAGAAATATAATACAGCGAAGATTTTGTTTGTCGATTCGATTTTCACCGGTGGAACGCTATGGCCGCCCATTCTATCTATCTGTTCCATCATTTAGCTATATTTAAATTATTTATATTTAAATTATTATTTATTTATTACTAAAACCCTCGTAGCCTCCCTGCGCTACAAGCGTGGACTGTAAACGCGACGGTTGTAGGTTCTATTCCTAATCGGGAGAATAAAAATACTAAATATTTCATTCTCTCGCTCTGGTTACGTCAAAACGCAGAGCTGAGATCCGCCACTCAAGACGCAATTCCTACAAATATGAATAATAATTTTATTAAAATTTGAATAATTTAAATTAACTTACGTTTAATTAAAGTTCGGTTTATACTACGATTATTAATTTTACATAATAAACTGTAGATTTAAATTAACTAACGTTTAACTCAGGTTCAACGACCGGTATAGTGCAGCGGATGTGCAAATAATCTTTCAACATCGCGCTCTACTTACGTTGTTCAAACGCTGAGAAATTCTTAAGACGCGAATATTATGTGAGTAAGTAGCATGTGCAGATTAAAAAAAACAGATTTTTTTATTAGCTTCCCGTTGTGTCCCGCATATAGCAGGATAGGCAGAGGAAACCTAGTGTTAAGACACTCCACTGATACAGTGCAATATTTAATTATTGATGTAAACCTTATAAATTTTTATTAAAACTATAACAGTGTTAAATTAATAAATACTCGCCAACTTTGTCGAGTAACTTAATTGTGAGCTTAGCCACCCAAACCGCAACTGGCCTGTAAGAAGTTATGCCAGGAATGACCAGGACTACAAGAATAAAAGAAAAGTAAAACTAAACTATCATCATAATTTCATCATAAGTTAACATGCTAATAGATAGCTATTAGGAGAAATAAGTCACTAAATTCTTTCACCAAGCCAGCTATATGTAACATATCAAGAGTATTACGTGTTACTCATTACGGCGGAACGCTGTTTATAATATCATATCAGTGATTGTTTAATAGAACGTGTCCTAACCTTGAATCTGAGGTCTTGCTGCTATCTCGATCGATATAGGCTGTATATTTGTGACCTAGCTCAAAATACGTTTAATTAACAGAAAATAATTGGCTTACTATGTATATTTGGAAGAGAATTAAAAAAAATTCTAGAAGAAGTTTTTTTTACTACATACTGTATTCCGCATGTGGCAGGATAGGCAGAGAGAACCCAGTGTTAAGGCACTCCGTTACCCACGCATCTCACCTTTATCATCAGAAAGATAGAAGTTCCCTTTATTTTTATCTTGTAATCTTGTCATTATTTGGTACAGACAATTAAATAAGTCCAGACTAAAAATAAGTCCACATATGTATTCCAATTACACTGTTTTCCAATTTAGTCTGTTTAAGCGTTGCGTGTTGGATGACCGAACTCACATATTTGTTACAGATAACATTTTAATAAATACTCTCGTAATTTTGATCCTCACTACAAATCGAAACTCAGAAAGACTTTTCTTCTCTTCTACATTAGTAGGGTTTACACAATTTTCTCTGACTTTACTGACAAAGTTTTAAAATTAATTAATTTATAAATACTCCGTATCACGTTAAAACACCATGACGTCATTAAAAAAATAAGAAGAAATAAAGAAAAGTAGAAAACATAACAAAATTATATAATGTTCAAGATTAGATGAAAACCACATTATACAACTAAAAACTAGTTAGCTATTAAATATTCATCGTCAAGTTGCTTAGGAATTTTCGTACAGATTCGATTTCGGTGAACCGGTCCCCGCACCTTGCGTGGACTCTCACTTTCAGTATCACGTTCGCTTATTTTTCGATTATCATAATACCTACTATATTTTTGCTTAGCTTATATTTACCAAGTAAAAAAACAAGCGCCGGTAATTTTTCAGCTTCCTCGGTCTGAGGCAGTAACTTTAATGAACTGGTGGTAAATTATTGGGGGTGAATGTTCAAAAACTGAAGCATTTAAATTCTTATTTTGAAAAAATTATTTAACTTTCTAGAACCAGATGCTAAAAGGTGTATAGCTTAAGACGGCGCGTATCCTGAGCAGAACACTCACTCTGGAGCCCTAGCCATATATAAGGTAGAGCTTCAGAAATATTAAAAATACAACATTTATATGAACATATCTGTTCAAAGCTAAAATCCAGATCCCCCTTCCCCTAAAAAATATCTCTAGATATACGTCCATATGCGTAAGCGTCTATTATTACACTCAACACATCCTTAAGTGCAAAAGCTCTCAATCACAATTCACATTGAAGCATAGTTCAACCTTGTCGTGACGTCACGAATTCCGTCTGTGGAATTTAATAAGCAATATTGTCGTCGTACACGTATCAGTTGTTCCTCTGTCAAGGTTAGTCAGTAGGTACGATTCGGTCAGGGAAGTCAAGTCTAGTATAGATTTACTTGTTAAAAGATTTTTACCCGAAGTCCAAAAGGAGGGTTATGTTTTTAGAGCGTATGTATGTCCCTTCCTTTATTCCTAGTAACTTTTAAACCAGTGAACTGATTTTTATAAATGATAGGTCGTCGTTGGATTTATCTGTAGTCGGGTTTTTTGTTTTGCTTATATAACAAGCAAATGACATATGGATGTTTAGTTCTGTTATTGACATTCTAGCTTAGCTTATTTTAAACATATTAAATAATAATTGTCATATTCAATGAAATTAATGATGTCTAGATAAAGAAACATCGTACACATGTACTGCACTACTACTTCCTAGCATACTATGGTGCTTGTAATGTAAAAACAGAATTGCCAGAGTGTCTTGCCAGTTAATTCCATTTACCCAATATGGTCAGATGTGAAGAAATAAAAAATAAGAAATCCACTACTATACATATACAAACTACAAAGCAAATAATTACAACATTCGATTTCTTAACAAATTCGCACGCATTTTTGTTACGAAAACAAATTCATAAAAAGATTTTGAGGCTTTTTGCTAATATAATAAAGTCTATAATCGTCTAACATTAAATATTCATAATATCGATCAATAAAGAATAGGAAAATATAAATGCAATACTGCGTTATATATTTCGCTAGAATCGAAACCAATTTTTGAATGAGGTTTACACTGAATGAAAATTGGGCAAGAAGGTTCGTGAAGTTTTAATTAATAAAAATATAAAATGGACTAGTTAGTTGTCTTGATTTTACAGGATACTAGTTAATTTGATGTTTTATTTACGATTTTTCATCAGTCTGCGGACAAACTTTACGGACTATTTGACGTACCTGAAACAAATAACAGAAAGAAATTAGAAAAACATATACATAAGTATTGACTTAATAGATTTTTTTTGCATTTGTTTATTTTCTTAACATTATTATCTATTTAAACTCGATTGGTATACAAAGTACCTAACATATTTCTAATATAGCTTACATTGCATTTTAAGAGAATACGTAGAAAGTCTTATTCAGTATGATGACGGAATGATGATGATGGGTGCGGTCGAAACAAGCTTTCGTTTGAACGTTGAACGTTGATTTTACATAACTACAAAATGACTATATTCTTAAGACAGGTACTATACTTAAGAAACACATGTATTATAATATGATAAATTTATAAGTTATAAAAAATCCTCATTTTGCTATATTTATGTAAATAATATGATAACAATGTGATATTTATTTATTTATTACTAAAACAAAATTACTAAAAAAATTATATATATTATAATTACAATAATCCCCGAAATTACCGCAAATTATATCTATTATTTATTATCTACATTAACCTATCTTTTTTGGTTATGGCTTGGTTGGTTTTTCATAAAACGACACTTGTGTCAAACAAAATGACAAATTAATGTCAGATTAGCGCGCCAATTTTCCATCTAGAGCGATTTGCTCAATATACGAGTACTCGTATCTATTTGCAAGAGGTTTCTTTTTAAGTAAACATGTTAATGACTTCACCTATTTAAAATAATGAGATTCTGTGCTTTGGTATTTCTTCACTTGATTAGCACGAAAAAGGCAAGGATGAAATTGTTCCGCATTAATTGAAACGGCTTTTTGCCTTAAGTTCTATATATTTGGAGATATTTAAACATGGCAACATTTTTATATTACAAGTTGCAACACATTTGAATGAACAGTACGTTCACTTTAAACGTTTCAAAAATTACAATTACATACAAGTAATGTTACATTAAAAGTAATTATTACAAAGCTACTCTTGATTTAATTGTTAAAAGGTAAACTGTTGTAATAATAACATTCTAAATATAACAACTCTCCATATTGTTTTCGAACCAATAGATCGTATGATCATCATTAAATCTTAATATTTATTAATATTTAAGGTAATTAGTACACAATTATAACAATAACCAAATGGTCAACGGTATATTATTTCACATATCGTTCAAAATTATTAAAAAATTAGCAACACCAATTCAATATGAAAGTACAGTTAGCATTTAGGTATCTAAAAATTCTAAAATTTACATTCTCTATTTATGAGCATCACTTCCGAGTGAATTGAATAAATTAAAATTAAATAGTAATCTAGACCGTGTTCCAAGAGTTCATTAATTTTAAAAAAAAAGAACAACAAAACTAAAATATGCTTTATTTTTTAAGCAATATGTTACAAAATCGAGTGGAGAATTCATAACAATGATATAACGTTATAACCTGGTTATGTTCTAACCTCATTTTACTATTGCATAGACTGAATGTTGGGTGGAGTTATGTTATTTGTTACTTAAGAAAGAAAAAAGCGATTTTAACCCACCATTCCTAGATTTATTTATATATTTTTAGTATTTTAGACACTTTAGAATTTTTATACTATAATTTAATTAATAATTTTAAATTAAGATTATCAAAGTCAGTGCCTACACAGGTATAACAGATTAGGCAGAGGGAAAGTAGTGTTAAGACACTTAATTATACTTGCACCGCAGAATTATTGAGATATCGCGGGCAAATTTCTCGCTCTGGCCGACAAAGGACGGCGTTGAAAACCGCCACATAACACGCAATTTCTCAAAGAACGTGCGTCTATTTGTGGTGAACAGATTCCCACTTATTTCGTTTATTAAATAAAACTTATTATTATTTTACTATGCATTTAAGATTACTTGGATAGTATTCTCCAGTTCTAAGACCGAGTATCGACATACAAAGTTAAAAGGCGGAACGACATTTAGCGGAGTGCCGTCAAGTGAAATGTGTTCTAACTGATTTGCACACGCGCTATTTTTTCTTACATAAGAGCCCTCTCGTGTAGGGTGTTTTGCGTAATTTGTACGTAAAGGTTTATGTGCATGTACAATTAACATATGTGTATTATACAAAAGTAGATTTCTTTAGTATGTTTTTTTTTTCTGACATTGCAGGATAGGCTGGGAACGTTGTGATAAGTCACTACTTTTTCCATTTTCGCTATATTTTCACTCCAAAGAGACATTGTATGTTATGTGGCGAAACTCAACGCCGCGGCTTTTCTTGTTATAAGAACAAGGAATTAAAGAAAATTGAATTATGGGTGCAACTCCACAACCACGACGGCGACGATTCTCATTCAGTAAGTCCCGAATATTGGGCGGCAAGTGGAAAATGAAGTTTCTTAACATTAGGTTCCCTCTGCCTACCCTGCTAAACTCGGACACAGCGTGAAGCTAAAAATATACTGAATAACACGAAGTAAAACTATCTCCATTACATATTCCGTTTTTATCATCCGCAAATCCGGTATGTGGTCGTTTGGCAATCACTTTCGCCACAGACGCGTGCGTAGTATTTTTAATACTAAGAAAAACATAGCAGGTATTATGTAAATATTTTTGGTTTTACAACTAAAGAACAGTGGGTCCTTCAATAAAATATTGGTATTTTCAAATTGCACAAAACTTTTTACTATAGTTAAATGCATTATAATGCAATGCAAGATAGCGCGTGTTGAGTGGCAGAACTCAACGCCGCGTTTCGTCTTTGCTTTGCTGCTTTTATTTGTTTTGGAGGCTCTTCATGCATTCGGCACGTAGCAGTGTAACTAACCAGGGAATCTAATATATATTTAATATTTCATTTCGGCGATTGAGAATCAAACCCCCAACCTGTCACGCGTCTCTGCACAACTACTTGCTTTTGGCTTTTATAAATAATACATTTGATTTTTCACTTTCGTAACATAGCTGTCTGTATTAAGTCGACGGACCATTAAGATCGCAAGAAGTCAACCGCGTCATCTAATTAGTTCAAATAAAACTACGAACAATAATATTTTAGCCAACTTCTATTGACCAATGATAAATAACTATTTTTTTTTTACTTTTTCCTTTGCGACATTAATATTTATTATCTAATATTTAACATTTTTTTCCAGACTTTCGTGGCTTAGCCGAAAAGTATCTGATTGTAAAGACAACGGTCATGGGTGCGATTCCCACTCGGAAGATTGTAGTATTTTTATTTCTTCCGCTCTGGTAACAAGGCAAAGAGAAAACGAGAAACGGAGTGTGTTAACACTAGTTTTTCTTCGCCTATCCTGCTATATGCAGAATGCAGCGTGAAGCTAAAAAAACGGTAAAGTTTCTATTTTTACTATATCGTTATATGTATGTAGACATTGTTCTAATTTAACCTGAGTTACAACTAATTGACAACTCTGAGTGGTAGTTAGGTAGACTATTAGTTTTAATGACTTAAATTTTTATAATTCGTCACTTAATATGTAAAAAAGGTTAAAATAAACTAAACTATGTAGATTCTTGTAGTAATTAAAAGATATCACCTCGAGAGGTCGCGTTTTGCTTTCTCCAAATATAAATCGATTTGCATAATCTTGTTACGAAATAGTAACTTTGAATTTTACGATGTCTTCACGTGTTGGCTCGTTCTGTTTATTGCTTACATGCCAAATCCAGTGGCACAGTGGGATGGAGTTTTACTGTAAACGCAACGGCTATGAGTTCGATTCCTAGTCAAAAGATAAGCTATTTTATAAAACAGAACTTTATACACACACACAATTAATTTATTTCCAATCAAGTAGTTTATTTATATTACATTATTTACAGATTGATTAAATGGAACTTCTATAAGTGCAGTGCACTGTAAGATAGCCAATTTAAAGCTTATTACAAAACTCTCCCATTACTAACTGAGTGGCTGACTACGTACAATTGAAACAAAGCAAGCTGAAATTTAGCATGTAACCTTTGATCCATGCGTCTAAGCACTAAGAAGATAATTCCTAAGTCTTTTGCGGACAGGCGAATAAATAATTTTGATCCACGATCCAACTTATTTTTTTAGCTTCACGCTGTATCCCCCACATAGCAAGGTAGGCAGAGGGTACCTGGGAACCTGTTAAGATACTCCGTTCCCATTAAGACACTTCCGTTCCACACTTTACTCTGAATTCTGGAGGCATTGTATGTTGAGTGGAAATAAAAACATTATATATTACATTTCCTCGAGTGGAAATCACCACTATTGGTATTACTTACGTATTATTATAAATATACATATAAATTATTAATTTTATTAAAAAAAGAAGCAATCTATAAGTCTAAAAGTGAAGAAAACTGATAAATCATCTGTCTCACACACGCAACCGCACGCGATGTGTTATGTTGAAACACGAGTCGAATAAATAAATAGTTTAATCAAAATACTACGAATTAAATTAATTCTTGAGGATTATTAATGTTTAAAATGTGATATTATGATGTGTTTATTGAGGTAAAAAAGGCAAAGGGAGAAGAAATTAGACACTAAATTCCTCATTTTCCGCCGAATTCTAGAGGCATTGCGTGTTAAGTGGCGAAATTCAACGCCGTGCTTTGCTTCGACACCAGAGCGTAGAAATGAAAATATAATTTTAAATAAACATTTAATTTTCTGGAGTGGGGATCGAACCCAGAACTAGTCGCGTTTACAATCACACACCTGTGGACCTGCGCCACTACTAGCATATAATGTAGCGATATATTGTTTCTCTTATATTTCCTTATGAATTTGAAACAACTTTATACTTAATATTCGCGACAAATATTTCCCATACTGATTACGGATGATACAACCTGTTCTCGTAATGTCAAAGTTTACTTACAATTCCTTACGGCCTTGTGAAAGGCCGCAATATATTAACTTGTTTTACACTTAATTATTATAATACATTACTTCTATTTAATATTATATAGTATATTCTAAATAATGATAAACGTCTTAAACTATATTGTCAAAAATGTATCCGACCGAATATAACCGAAATAAACCGAACCAAAGATTTTACAAAGAAAAATTGTGTAGCTTCACGCTGTATTTGCCCAGTAAGAGCCTCTATTCCCCACTTCCAATTTTGAAGACATTGCGTGGTCAGTGGCGGAACCCAACCACTCGACCAGAGCAAAAAAAATAATTAAATATCTCGAAAGGAAATCGAAAAGGAATATTAAATTTATTATTATCTTAAATAGTTATACCGCCTGATTCTAGAATGCATATATTTCATTTAACACATAGTAAGTTGCTATATAACAAGTAAGTATTTTGAGAATTGTATGAGAATGGGTTTGACGATCGCAAAAGTCAAAGTCGTGCCTTGTCCTCTCACCTATGACATTACCGACGACGACGGTTGCGCCTGCATGCCATTGTGACGTATGCAGCTTGCTGTATATTAGGAGAAAATATTTAAATATCTGATGGCGTTTAGCGCTGTCGTAATATATATTACTGGTCTGAGTATATAACTGTGATGTAAATACATACATAGATATGTACTTTTTCCGCTTTTCGGGTAACTGGCAGACAAAGCGTAATCGAAACTACTATATGAAGTATAGAGAAGCACTAAGACTAAGAGTCTAATGAGTCTATGAGAGAATAAAGTATAATTGTACAGGTTTCTTCATACATTTAAATTCTAGACACATTTTCTGCAGCTACTGCTATAGACATCCGTTCTCAAGACTGAGTTAACGAATAAAATTATAAACCAGATGAAGGCAAGTTAGCATTAAAGCTTCAATAACTAACCATTTACGTATAAAACGTTTTAGTAAAACTAGATCTAATAATGGAATAACAGTATTCTAAATATCTACAGTGAAAGGAAATCTGCATTAAAATTCGATGGAGGAGATCGTGAGAAATACTGCTTATACTTATAGCTTTTGAGATTATATAGTTCAAATGGACTTCAAACTGCCACCATAGCGCAGTGGAACAGTGTTTGCAGTGTTTGCAATATACGACGATTGTAGATTCGATCCTCATTCGAGGAAATGATTATTTTTAAATTATATTCCCCGCTCTTGTAGACTAACGCCCAATATTAATAATGTATCTCCTATCTCCAGTTAACGTCTATCTCGTACTGTCCGACATGTCTATCCAATCACTAACCTGCATTCCTACCTCCATCTCTGTCTATTTCAATCTATGGTAGCAATTTTTGGATTAGGATTGGTTATTAACATTGGGCGTAAGCGCGGCACTTAATTGTCTCGAAATAGAAGTGAAAAGTAGGAAACGAACCTTCTGCTATCTACATTCTGTTCTTCTATCTATAGCAAAATTATTTGATAACTTTGAAGGCTTTATTCAAAAAACCAGCTTGAATCTTTCGAAATTATATTTTATCATGAAATTCTAACATTCTAATGATATTTTAATGTCCGAACAATTATTTAAAAATAATTAAGTATCATTTACTTAATCATATCTTCATGTAATAATTATAAATTATTTATTAACCAAGAAGTAAAAAGATTTCTAAACATCTTAGGTAAACGAGTTTTGTTATAATTTTAAGTAAATTTCGAAGTAAACATAAGTGTAATGTAATTCACTTGAACGCGAAAAGAATAAACTTGTCGATTATAAAATTCCTTAAAAAAATAATTTAAATGTATAGAGATGATAGATGTGTATAGATAATGAATCCGTCAAAATCTTTAACTTAAAGATATAACGTATTTAAATAATAAGTACCTTACGTACTTTAAAAATAATAAAAAAAGTATATAGATACTCTTTTTGCTATTTGCCTAAAAACTAAAGCTAACTAAACTATTGACATGAAGTATTTAAATATATACTTCCTACATCTACCTTGTTCGGTAACTTAACGCCGTGTCTTGTCTTGCCAGAATGGGGAAATTATTTTCGTGACATCGAACGAAAACGTATATGTAATTCTAATTTTATCTAATATTAAAATGCAAATAGTTAAACATTTAACTCAAGAAATCCAAGTAGAATACTGATAAACATTATAATATATTTATCATGTGACATCGACGCAGTACGAAAGTGCAACGTGTGTTGCGTACTTTATACTTTCTTTCACTTTTCTACACCAATTTTTGCAATCGATTTCTATTATATCGGATTCCATAGCATCATTGCTTTAAAGAATATTATATATTACGTAAACTTTCGATAGTGTAACTCTATTTTTTTTTTCAATTTTAACTATGAGATGCTTAGAAAAAAAAATCTTTTACCTTTATGCTATTTTTTAAATATAAGTAAACCAAGTGTTAAGAACTGTGATTTTTTTTATTTTACGAGAGTCTGTAAAACGATATTTATATTTTTAATTACAGGAAACATTTGACTTTATCGTGTAGATTACGAGATATTTTAGCTTGAAACGTTAGCTATTTTTATTACAGTAAATACTTCAAAACCAATAAATGTTACACAAATTTTAATCCGCGAGGTTTACTGCTAAGTATTTTTTTTATATTATCAAAATAAAAATTAAAAAGATATCAGGAATTTTCTTTTCATTGGAATATCCTACCTACCATATTAAAATCAACATGAAAACGCAAACAAAGTCGCAAATCAATGTTAACTTACATACATATTAAGTATACACGAGTAATATACGATCAGCACGCAGCCCTACGACCTGGAAAGCGCACCGGGCAACCCTGACCTGGCGACTGACACAGCATTATGACACAGCTTTCAAACTTGCTAGAATTTGCTCATTATCGGACTTCGCAACTTATATGGCTATATTTTAACATTTTACGCATCTATCGTATTTTTGGAGCAATTTTACGCATCTATCGTATTTTTGGAGCAATGGTGGTTCTACATCGCGTTTTGTCTAAATAAATTAAATATCTTTAATGATAGAGCCTACGACCAACGTGTTTACAGTCAAAAGCTGCCCCACTTTTTCACGTGACCTTCGCAACATTTATAATAATTTATTTAAATGACTAAGGTTTCTTATTTATCTTAGACTGGTATATAATATTTTATATAAACATATAATAAATATTTAAACACCGCTACGTAGCTCTAAATAATGACAGCTTTATTAATGTTTTCGGAAATAATGTTTTAGAAAAGGTCAAAGAATACATACATATATATGTCGATCTCTTAAACTAATCTATAAACATATATAATTAGAAAAAACATCTATCAATCGATTTAAATGTCAAGAGTACGTGTTTAGTATATTTTTTTTCGGACTTGAGGTTGATGATGTTAGCTCTATTAGCTTTTACAGCGATCTCGATTGGGGAGGAAAAATTAATGTTTACACATTCAAAATATTATAAAAAAAAAACATAGCAGGACAAGCAAATAGAACACAGTGCCAAGAAACTCTCCTAAAGAAAATCATAAATACATATAAAAAAACTATAAATAACCTCTACAGTGTTGTGCTCTACGTTTTTTTTTATACAACGCGACGATCGATAGACGTACTTTCATCGAAAGCGAAACTATTATATAACTAAACATGTCTTATAAACATCTATACATATAAATTTGATCTTTTATTAAATTGAAATGAAACATTTATCGTTCATTAGTTAAATATGCATTCAAGGTGTGGTTTAACATTTGATTATTTTTAATGTTCAAGCGGTATCTCACACATAGCGGGGTAGACAGAGGGAACCTAGTGTTAAGACACTCCGTTGCCATTAAGAAGCTTCCGTTCCCATTTTTCGAATACTGGAGGCATTGCATGTTGAGCGGAGGAAATCAACGCACCGTTTTACTCCTCATTACCACACAGAGAAATAATTTTCAAGCTCAAATAGCTTAGTTTTAGATAATTAGAGATTTGCACATATCCCACAATATAGCTGGTAACAGAGGGAGACCATAGTGTAGTAATCCTAAACATGGACATAAAGAATACATCCACGTGTAAATTGGCATAACTCAACGCCGTGTTTTGCTGCACAGCAGAAAAAAGACGCCACTATCTCTTAATTTACGCTGCGAATTTAAATTATAACAATTGAACTTATTAATTATTGTAAATAATGTGGTCGGTGTGAGAATAAAGAACTTCCTCATAGCAAGTACTCGCAACAATGCGGTCGATGGGTCACTGTGGTCTTGTAATATAATACGAACATACACACCGAGCATGACCTAATCACAGTTTTGTATGAAGGTTTGTTCTTCCTTTATGTAATATTATATTTGTAAGGATTATTTATTTATATATTGTAAAAATATAAAATATTTATATCCTTAGATACGGTGGTGCAGAGTTACAGCGGTTGGCAGTAAACGCGGAGAATGTGGGTTCGATTATGTGTGAAAAAGAAAGAATATATCCTGCTTCCACTGCCCACATAGTTGAGTGGGTATTAGAAGCCA
The DNA here is from genome assembly GCA_016802625.1 of Heliconius numata. Classification (NCBI taxonomy): domain Eukaryota; kingdom Metazoa; phylum Arthropoda; class Insecta; order Lepidoptera; family Nymphalidae; genus Heliconius; species Heliconius numata. Next base: position 1,091,656 of record JAEBDU010000099.1, read on the forward strand.
GGGAACCTACTGTTAAGACATTCCGTTCTGGCGACCGTACTCGTGCCGTAGAGGTACAAGCGGGTACAAAAGTTTTATGTTTATCCATATGTATGGATTTCATACTACCAAAACAAACGGTTAGGTCACACATCTCCCACTTTCTAAACAAGCGTCGTTCACGCAATTATTTACACTATTTCATAAAGGAATTATTGATGTTTGTTTAATGCAAATATTGGTTATAGAATTTACGACTAGTATTTTTTATTACTGCACTTAATTTTCTTTAAAACTATGTGTCAATATTTATTTTCTTTTAAATTTACAACGTAAATTTTTAAATTATTTACTGTGGAGCTAACTTTTAAAAATATTTTCGAAGTAAATAGAAAGCAGGAATTAAACTCATTACCCTAGTTAATGTATATACCAATTAACACTTTTATAGCTTTTAAAGGAAAAGTAATTTGAATAATCATTTCTTCGAGTGAGAATCGAACCCACAATCATCGCGCTTACAGTCAGGAACCGTCCCACTATACAACGACGGCCTCAATCTATGACTATAGATAGTCTATAGTCTCTTGTCCTTACTCCCAACATTTCAAAGTAAACTATAGTAAACGTATCGCTTTATTGTTCACTAATTGCGTATTGTTTAAGAGATATTCGAGGATAATTATGGGAAGTACACACATACAGCTTAATAATAGCTTTTCTATATCTTAAGATCGTTGCATTGAATGAAACCTCCAAACTTGTGCTTAGTTTACAAAAACAATGGAAATATATATTAAAACTAGCGGACGCGCGCAGCTTCGCTTGCGTATTTAAGGGTGAATTCTAATAAACCATAAAACATGTGTTCAATGAAATATTTTTAAGTCTAAATTTCAAATTTTATAAAAATCGGTGGCGATTTAAAGATTTTTCAAAACAAACTTTCAACCCCTTATTTGCACCCTTAAGGGAAGAATTCTAGAAAACCATGAAACATGTGTTCAATTAAATACTTTTAAGAGTCTGAATTTCAAATTTTATAAAAATTGGTGCCGATTTAAAAAAAAATCTATACAAACTTTCATCCTCTTATTTGCACCCTTAGGGGGAGAATTCCAGAAAACGATGAAACACGTGTTCAATTAAATACTTCTATAAATCTAAATTTAAAATTTTATAAGAATCGGTGCCGATTTAATTTTTTTTCCATACAAACTTTCAACCCCTATTTCACCCCTTTAGGATTAAAATTTTACAAAATCCCTTCTTAGTGGATGTCCAGATTAAGAAAGTAAACATCTGTCCAAAGTTCACCTTTCTACCATCAGCGGTTACAGCTGTGCGTGCGTCTTACCTCAGTCAGTGAGGACAAGTCCTTTTATATATATAGATTATATACAAGTTACTTATAATTCCATCATTATCATTATTACAGAATACAACTATTCAAAGAACGTACAAGGGGTAACCTTTATAATGATGGTATCATTATTGTTTAATAAGCTGTTAGCTATTTCAGGCCGTCCTGGCGCAGTTGCGATGATTGTGGGTTCGATTTCCACTTGGAATATTCAAATTTTCATGCTACTTAACTCGTAATGTCTCGAACAAAAGTGGTAAATATCTTTCCTTTTGCTAACCCTGCTTTGTATGAAAAAGTACCAAAAGTACAAATATCAGCTATTTGTGTTATACCATTTACAAGCAATGCTAGAGTGTACATGTGTCTCTACTCTCTAGCATAATTCGACACTAAAGACGGAAAAAAACGAAAAATCTTTTTAAAATGACACAAAAAATAACAAAACTACTTATAAAAATAAAAGCTTTTAATATATACGCGATCTTCGTCATTCATCAAAAAATTAATAGCTTAAACTAGTTCCTCGGTGTCTAATTATCAACGCATGCATAATAACGATTATTGACAGTCGATATTATTTATATTTCCTTAAAACTTAATTGATTTATATTACAGGAAACTCTAAATGATCTATTACAAGAAATAAACACTTATAAAATTTATTTATTTATTTATTTACTTAAATATATTTACGTTTTCTATTGGCCACAAGCCACGGAAGAAATACATAAACAATTTATTAATTTAAAATACGTAAAAAGTTTACTTTAAAAAATGCTCACACTTTTTTGTATAGTAAGTTAACGATTGTGAAAAGGTCAGTAATGTCAGTTGGGATGTATTTACCTGTTTGGAATGCAGTTCTAGTAAAGTAGTAGTTCATTTATATATTGTACGCCGGTTTACACTTGCAGGCTGTATATTAAAAATTAATACAATTTATGCAAACAAACTCGAGAACTTATAGATAAAATTTATAAAAATAATCTGTGAATTACAGTTTTTTTTTTACAAGTTTAATACTTTAAAAAAATAGCTTATTTTTGCACTATAATTACAAAAAAACAGCCTTAACTTTTTCTTCATGGCAAGGTAGGCAGATAGTCTTAATATACATATACTATTCCCATTTTCCGTACAATTTTCTAGACATTTCATCTTGTTTGGCGGATAATTTAAGTATAAACAATTAATCATTATGTCGAGTGGGGATCGAACCTACAACCGTCGTCGTCGTCTAATCATACTTAAATATTACAAAAAAAATCTTAAAACGTCAACTTTAGCACATCATATTATTACAGACATTTGACATAGCTATAATTAGATATTGCATGCAGATTTAGTTTTTTCTAACCAAGTTAGGTAATAGATCTCGAAATCTACAATCACGGGAGGATTGCGAGAAACAGACAATAGTGCTTGAGTTAATGACACTCGTTAAAACAAATATTGTAATATACATTTAATGAAAGAAATATCATTTTTGAATAGAATTATGCAAAGTTATAATCAATGTGGTCGTCGCAAGATCTTTTTTTAAACAATTTGTAGGACTGAGGGTGCTGACATTTTTATTTTAACTTGAGGCTACAAAATGTTTTTTATTCTTGTAATGGTTTAATTGAATAAAGAATATTTTTTTGGCACAATTGAAAAAAATGTAAATAAGTACCTAGTACCTATGTAAGAGTTAGATTTCTACTTAGAGAAATCCCTCTATGAATATTACTTGTGTCTAAATTTCGTCACCCTATTAAACAATCATATTCATGCCTTATTCATTATGAAATATTTAAAAAATTAAAGAAATGAAACAGAAATCAATAAGCACTCCAAAAGAAAACTAGAAAGTCACTCCGTTTTCCCATTTTCCCTTTTCTTAAGCCTACTAGGTTAAATTATAAAGCTGAAAAGTTTTTTTTGTTGAGCGCGCTCTCAGGAACTAATGCTTCAAATTGAAAAAGTACTTTTGTGTTTCATAGTTCATTTGTTAAGGAATGCTATAAACTATTTTACATTACGCTACAAAGTCACGCTAGTTACAAATAATAATATCATCACAATTGATTTGAACCCGCTATCCTTTTCAATGAAATATATATATGTATGTACCCTCTGATCATAAAGACGTTATATGGTTATTAATAGTTAAATAATACACACTGTGCTTGGAGTCCCACGACTGAACTCGTCGACATTGAAGGTGACCCCACCCTTGGGCCTTTCTACGAATGCATCGAAATGTTGCTATATCTTCGTATAGTGTTTGAGATAAGTATTACAAATATTTAATATATATTTTTTCATAGTAAACAACATCTATAATATTAATAATTAGATGTTAAAAGAATCTTTCCATGTACAAATTTTCACAGACCTTTTTTTAGTTTTGTCCTGAATCCTGCATGGTATGTAGAGGATACTTAGCAACATTAGGTTCCTACCCGTCAACTACCTCAACACAAAAATTCATTCTCGCGAGTGAGAATAGAACCTATTACCGTCGTTAGACATTAGTTAGCCACTGCGCTCTTATAACGGCCTCAATTAAGAACTTATACCCAAAAAAATATATTTCACATAATAAAAAAACACAATTAGTTCAATCATATACTAAATTAATTATCATAATGTAAAAAAAGTAGCATATATAATCATAAATTTATCTAAATGTATGTATGTATGTAACTCTCACTGAAATATGGCATTGTTAGCTTTCGTCGCTAACGCCGCGAGCTGAGAAATTAAGTTGTACAAAACTAGTGTTTTAATTAGAGAAAGCACGTACTTAAACGTTTAATATCGCTTTCTTTTGCAATTTTGTTTAATTTTCGTATTACAAATACCTGTATACTATGTAATAAGTGATAAGATAATAGTTTTTTTGATGTTTGTGAGTGCAGAATGTTATATAAGTTAAGTTAAGAAAAAAACATACTTTCCTTGACAATATTTGTGTTTGGAAATAAATAAATAATAAAGACCAACTAACAATTCGCTGTGAACTCTAGTTCTTCCACAGATTAAAAGCAAGCAATTAAGATCTATCCAGACAGAGTAAAAAGTGTTTTCGCAACCAAACTAAAATAATAAGATTTTATAATTTATTCTTTAATATTTTAATTCTTAGTTTTCTACAAGAATAAAAAAACATCATACACCAGAAACAACATTTTTCGATTTTTATGTTTCTTATTATAATGTTATTTTCCATTTAATCGGCAGCACAAAGACACTAGGCGTTGTCCTTGATGTCGTTGCTCCTACGCACATTCCCCGCCGTATATTCGTATTTACAGTCTTCTATAATTTATACATTAAGTTACTTTGCAATTTTTTAACAATATATTTTAGTACTAAAGTATTTCCTTATATGAATGTATATTTTTTAGCTTCACGCTATATTTATCATATAGCGGGGTAGGCAGAGGGAACCTAGGAACCTAATGTAAGACACTTCTGTTCCCCATGTTCCGTTGTAAACTGGAGGTGTTGCGTGTTGAATGGCAGAACTCAGCGCCTTGCTCAGCTCAGCTCAGCGCCTTCTTACTCTTTACGAGATTATGAAAATATTAAATGTTTTATTTCCTCGAGTGGGAATCGAATCGACAACCTGTCGCGTTAACACGCGCTTGTGTCCCTGCGCCACGTCTGGCCTCATTACACAAGTTTTTCTTTATATAAAAGAATTCTTTTTTTAAAAAGAGATATAGATTTATAGAATGCAATAGTTACCCTGGTAAGTGGTAAGATGAGTGTGCGTTTTGCTGAAACAACTTATTTCCTGATTTCCCAAAATTACTAAAGAATTACTTTAAATTGGTTTTTAAAGAAATAATTGTTTCATTTTTTGCTATAAAATTACGTTTTAAAATTATTTATTGCAACTCTGCTAAATTCTTTAATAAATTAAGCTTCGTATATTTTTTCTTCAAGCTTTTTTTCTCTTTAAACTTCGTTACTTTTTCTTCTTCAATTAAAAGAAATAAATAAATTGTAAATAACTTTTGAACTAATATAAAGATGTATCTTTTTTCGAATTATATTGCGAAATAGCTATTGAATGGCGAGAATTAATTCGGTTTTTTGTACCAAAAGTTTAGTGGCCTTAGGAGTGTTGACAGAAAAAATGTCTTGAGTCATCACAATGCGGCGTCAGATTGATATTAACAACAGATTTTTATTATTATTAGTAATTAGGTAGTTTTTGTCAATTACTTTTAATAATCTACGTACCAAGTTTGAAAAATACATATATCAGTTCAGAAATAAATATATCCTATGGGTTCAGATACAGGATGTATGTATATAGAGAAACTAAAACACTCTACTCTCTGCTTAGCTTTCGGTTTAAAGAGTAAGAGAAACGAAGGTCGCGCTTTTACTCGCGTTTAGTTAAAAGAACATACATATATATTTTTTTGTTTATTGTTTATTTTCATATTTTTTTCATTTGTTTCTCTGAGAACTGTTATATTTTATATATAACCTTGTAACAATATAAAATTAACTTTCGCACAGTACGATGTACATAATAAAGATAAGTTTTATTCGCAATAAAACTTAAATGATATCTTTATTGTGTACATCTTCGAACTAATTAATTATTATAATAATCCTTAATAATTCATTAATATACAAATGGGTCAAAATGTCATTTGTTAATGGCGTACGCGGAAATGTTTAAATTAGGATTCATCAAATAAATTTGGCATTATAAATGATAATTTAATCGACTCATAAATAGTTTATTAAGTTCAATAAAAATATTTTATATAAAATACATCGGAAATTTGCAGTCGTTGAGTTCTGCATGTTCTAAATAAGTAACAGCACAGTACCCCCTGGGTACCCCTTAGTACCCAAATCTCATCAACATATCGTGTTTCCCGTCCGTCTTACACGACTGCCTCCATTTATTGCGAAATCGTGTCAAGTTTTTTCCTCAATTATCAATGACAATGTGTGATAATGCTATATCAATAATGTCATTTAAGTAATGAATTAGTTTAATACCTTAATATTGAAAGATAGCTACATTCTTGTATGGAGAAAAGCTTATTTACTCATTCTTGTTGTTAAATGTAAGATTTATATAGACATGAAAATTTTTACTGCAGCTAAACCCGCGTTTCTTGGATACTTTCCAAACATTCTAAACAGTTTAGGTATATATTTCGATCGTTTTATGTTAAATTCATACATGGTAAACAAAATACAGGGATTTGATAGCCATTGCACAAAAAATATTTATTATAATTTATTGAAACATCACGCTATTTACTAAAATCTTTAATAATGTTTCAAAATATAACAAACATAACATGTACTTAGGATTATAAACATATATATTTACTATATATGTATTAATAAAAAAAATGCTAAAATTATTATAGTAATTTTAGAGAAAAATGTTATATACATAATGTGAAAAAAAAAACATATTAATTCTTTTTTGTACTAAAATGGCCACAGATAATATAATTCGCTCTTTTTATTAAATTAATATTCATTTTAAATCAAATTTTAAATGTCAATTGATTTCACAATCTTCTACTGCATTAGTTTATGGAATTGTGTGCGATTCCGACTCGGAGTAACGAATTATTTTCATATTCTCGCTTTGGTAACAAAAACCGTCGTTGATTTACGCCTCCTAACACACAATGTCTCGAAAATTAGGCCCGGTGCGCAAGGAATGGAGTGTTTTGACACTCCTACCCTATACAACGTAAAGCGTTAACTTTCATCAAGTCCAGTAGCATAAAAAAATCAGCATTTTTCTCGAATAAACATGTCAGACAGGCTGTGACTATACTTCATTTTGCAACACACTACCAATACTCAGACATCGATGTTGTAATACAGATATTTCATACAGACTACGTGTACTGTACATAACTCAATGTCCCAATACTTCATAAAAAGGTTTTAAACCGTGAACTATATGAATAAATACTTAATTGATAAAATTTTACTTGTTTTAAAATTTTCAAGGTGTGCTTTGGAGGAGAAATACATTTTTAGAAAACGTATTTCTAAAAAAGTCAAATAAGACGTATTTTATAAGTATAGCTATTCGTGTCAGTTATAGATTGGAAAAGGATAATTTAAATGCAGCGTTAACAGCTAGTTATATATTTTAATTGGTTTCAAGGGAAATCTACAACTAACCGAGAGAAACTAAGAACGATTAAATTTTGATTAGATGCGTGTTTGCTTTGAATTCTATCCGGATCCTAAGCGTTAGGTAAAAGTGGCATATTGTTTGCAATATATTACGTTATAATATCGTTTCAATGATAATTTTTATAAGGCTTCTTAGGTTGCATAATAAGGTGGCTTGTGATGAACATTAAATATATGAGAACTTTTCATTTATAAATATAATAAATAAGTATATAGTTATTTATCTATAGAAAATGAAAGTTTCAAGTATCAATGTTGTTTGTATTAATAGAACTTGTTGTTCTGGTTCAGAGTTACTTGTCGCTGATTTATTACGTACAATATGTTTTATTTTAATTAATAATGAAGTTGAAAATTCTTACCATTTTTATATTTGTTGACTTTCTCCCGTCGAAGTTCCCCATTTTGAAAACTTCAAAACATTAAAAAAAATCCCGAAAGTACTTTAAAAATCACAATCGAAACACATTCACAACATTTCAACTATCCAAATGCACTGAATAGAAAAGATCACAGGCCACCTGCTCGAAGTGATTAATTAAAAAAATATATATTTTAAAAATTGTAATGTCACTTTGACGTGCTGGAGAGGGGACGTCAATTCGAACGGGCTTCGCGCCACAGACTGGCAAGATGGAGGTTTTTTTTGATTCACACAAGCCGATTCACTTTCTACGACCGACCTTACGTTATGTGCGACTTGTAATTAAGCATAAAATTTTACGTAACACGCCGATGTAATGTGCTTTTTAATTTCCGTAAATTTGTCTTTTTTTTCTTATTTGTTTGGCGCACCCATCGCTAAAATATATTTGAGTTTTAATTATAGAAATTTAAAAAAAATGACGATTGACACGTCAGCTTTCACATTTTTTGAAGACAACGTCGTCTTTAATGTTTGAAAATGATTTTTTTAACATTTGAACAGATTTTGGCTCAGACTAAAATAACTTGTGCTCAATAATAGAATATTACTCCGAAATTACTATTTATTATATTTTCTAATATATTTTTTCAAAATTGCGAAATCAATATGAACAATGCTTGGATTGTTATTAATGAGATACGATATTATTCCATTACTCCATAATTACGCAAAATCTATATTAAAAAAATACACAAAGCTTTTATATTCAATTCTGTTCCGTTTAAAGTACAATAAAATCGTGACAGACGTGATTATGATAGCTACGACGACCTTGAGCACGCGTTGAAATCTTTTGTATGGTGCATCACACTGCCTTTACATTTAAAACGTATATTCTCTACTGGTTTATGAGGTGTTTGTAGAATTATTGAGGTGGATAAATTAATAAAAAAAAAATATAAAATAACCCTTAATAAACGAAAAAAGGTCTAAAGAATAGAAAATAAATAGCATAGATTTAATAGTAAAATATGTGTTCTATCCAAATTACAAACTCGTTAAAACCTAACACATGCCTTTTACATTCAAAAAGTATGACACGAAATATTTAGACCTAGATCAGCTAGGTTTTAGAAATACCACAATCGCATATTTTATCATTAATAATGGGTTGTCCTTTTTAGGAATAAAAAAGAAAAATTGATTTTTTCAGTGTCCAGGCCCTCAGCTATCAGCCTCCGGTCTTATTTCCTCAAGAATTCGAATTATTGCGTTTCAAATGGCAAACATTAAGGATTTGTTTGTTATGGAATATATTTTTTAACGTTACGGTGGATCCTGCATATAGCAACAGAGAGATCAAGTGTTAAGAGTTAAGTCACTGTGTTCCTCATGCACGGCATAGGCCGAGAATAGTCTCGAGATACTTCATGATGTCAATCTCTCGAGTGGGAATCGAACCCACAACTGTCGCGTTAACAGGCACACCCTTCTTCCCCTGCGCCACGACGGCCTCATTTTTTTTCAACATTTTGCTAAATATTATCTTTATGTGTGAAAAAATATAATAACGCACGTTTATGATATTAATTAACTTGGCAATGAATGAGAGTCATATACACGTAAAACGTCAGTTAGATAAGCATACAAAAGGGTAATTGCTGTAGTAAAATAATTTCACAAGTAGTTACGGAGCTTTCGACTCTTTGTCGGGTGTATTAAATTTTTCTTAATTTTCTCGCACTTCTCGCAATTGTATATTATTGTAGTTTAAGTTTTTTGTTTACTTTTACAGACCTTGTGGAATATGCTGATTAAATTTTGTAATAAATCAAAACTTTTCTTAGTTTTCTTTATTAGGGTTATATTATTTTCGTCCTATAATAATACATGTGTATTCACATTCTCCAGAGCATAATTTGAAATCACAATCATTGTGTAAAACCACATTATATGACCTAAAAACAAGTTTTATAATTATTACAAATCTCTATCTAAATTTGAAACATAGTTATTTACTTTAATTATTCTACCAAGAACTAGATTTAGACGTTATTACTAATTATAAAATAATTAATATGATAAATTTATTAAAGCGCTTAATTTACTTAACTACATAACTTCATCGTTATACGTAATTTTTATGAATTTTAATTACTTTCAACTCAAATTTCAAATACAATGTTTAATTTTTAAATTTAATATTATATTAAAAAGTAAACTTGTAACTTTTTAATATAATATTATATTTAAAAGTTTCATCTTCACAGGCTATGTAGCTGGGTAAGGAAAAACATTCTGTTCTCTTAGTTCTGTTGAGAAAACATCATGACATGTTGAATGGCGAAACTTAACGCCGTGGATTACCTTATCAGTGCGAGAACCTAAAATAATTCATTCTTTCGAATGAAAATAGAAATCGCAAACGATTTACAACAACGTGTTGCTTAGCTTTGCCTAATTTAACGATGCCAAATCCTAAACGGAACTCTTATCTACTAATATTTATATTATTTTTTTCATACACTCGTATAAGAGCTTTATGTTAGATTTATATTACCAAAAATCTTTCAATATTTTAATATTATACTTACTTATTATACATAACGATATTCAACATTATATGTTATTGATATTATCAACTTTACGTATTAAAACATATTTATAATAACATATTTACCCTTTCTATTAAATGTTATTCAGAGTTTCTGTCAGCGGCAATATAAGAAGCAAAAAGTTTAAGAATGTTGCCGCCGCACCCTGATAGATGTATTTAGGTTCACTAGTGCTAAAATGTGGGACTCGATTAGGCAAGATGATGAAAATTTTGCTCTAATATTACGAAGATATATTATTTAATAGATATATAATGATGTTCCACATAAAAAATCTAGATATTAATTTATAAATTTGATTGAAAAACTTCTTACGTTATTTTACTTACTTTTGTTTATAATCGTTAGCGCATTGATTAACTTTTCATACATAGTAAAATAAAAAATATTTCACAAATTAATTTGTGGGTAATAGCAGCATATTGCGTAATGGAACCTAGCAATATGGTTTTTTGTGTATAGTAAAACATTTCAAGTACGTAGGAATCGAAGCTACGACCTCAAAGGGTTCATCGATAAATTTATGTATAGATAATACATATAACATACAGTTTACACGTTAAAATAATTAATCTGTAGGTAAAAACACTGATATTACCTTTTGACAAATAAATGTCTATAAGAGGAAAATTTTAACGATAAATACCTATATTAATTATTAAAAATTCAAGGTCAATGCCAAATAACAAACTGTTCCACTAGAACTCTGATATAATTACATACTCGTAAGTTTGAAGTTTACCTATTTATATAATAGTCAATAAAATTTATATAATAAGTTGGTAGGTATATAAAAAGCTTTCATTACTGAATGACTGGCAGACTAAGTACAAATGAAACTAGTAGACTTATAATCTATAGGCTAAATTTGAGCAATTTGGCCTGAAGGTTAAGTTAAGGAGTGCACTTAGATTTTTACAAAATGTTTCGTTCGTACATTTGTTTTCACCATGTATGGATGGTATTAAGCTGTATTCCTAGAGGCTCTGCAATAAAAAGGGGCAGCAGGGGGGATTAGTGTATGCAATTCCAAGGCACACTCTCCGAAATGTATGCAGTAAAAAATAGACACCGAGACCACCCTACGCCTCTGGCTAAGGCTCTGCATCATAAGGTCTTGTCATTGATTAACCTTCTGGCTCGTTTCTCAATCGACCCTAACGCCTTTAATGACAGCCATCCCATAAGTGAGAGCAGTACCCCATACACGGTGTTACTTGTCCTTTACAGTGTGAGTCCTTTCACCTTGGAGAGGATGACAAGTTTCTTGGGCTTTGGATTCAATGTAAGAATCAAAATTAAGAGTCGATGAGAAGGTAATGCCAAGATGTTCTAGAAGCTCTATATGGGACCGGTACATTTCGAAAAGAGGTAGACAAATCGAACGACCTTTTTTAGTGGCGTATATAAAATGTCTTTGAACAGAATTCCATTCCTTAAATATAAATAATTATAATTGCCTATTAAGAGGTATTTACCTTGATTTAGTAAATTCTTACAATAAACAAACGATTATAAAAATGCATATAATTCCATTGCGAAACTGTCAAATGTCATTTTAATTACCTTATAATTGTTCTGGAGGAATTTATTTTACAAATATGTTCCAAAATGAGAATGTCTATTAACTTAAACAATTTCAATGTTTTCACATACCTCAGATAGTTTAACTATAAAATAATTAATAGTTTTAATTCTGAAATCACAAGGATATTAGTATTATATATCTTTTTCTTTATATTTATAATACACTTCAATAAATTTCTCAAATATATGATTAACACAAAAGTAATACAAAAAAAATGTTAATGTAATATTATAAAATTACTACTGACAGCTCGCAACTTTGTTTCAAGAAATCCTCCTCTACAACTCCATGCTGCATCTACGTTAAAAAATCGTTGGTAGAAATTATATTTAATTGTATATTTAGCTATTTAAAAAAATATTCAATTTCAATTACACTAGAGACGCGGAAAACATGATGGTCTTTTCCGCACACCACTTATTGAAAACAATAAATTACGTTGGTAGATAGTTATTTAACTTTACTTACACCTACTTAAGAAAAGCATTGTTTTAGTAAATGATCTACAAAAAATAACAGTATCTACTTTTCCACATATCTTACAGTTAATTACGGAATATTTTATACCTACGAGTACAAAAATAATATTTGTATAATGTACCTTGACTTCATATTAGGACTGCTTCGTCTTTAAAATACATAATGCTTAATGAGATCAAAGTCAATTATAAAGTAGGTATATATTACGTACGGTGGTTACTTATTTATAAATAACTATTTACTATTTATTAATACTTTATGATTAACAAGTAACAATCTATTTTTTTTAAAATTGGATATATATAATTATATCCTTATTATGTTTGTCTTCATCTTCTTAAATTACATTTTTGTAATGAATTATAAGTGAACTATGAAAGCAATGCAAAAATAAATCATAAAGAAATATTCAAATAATAAAGATACTATCACCTTCATTAGAAATTCTAAGCAGAAAAGTGCCTAAAGCTTTCCGAAAAATCTCTCTTATTTTACAATGGGACGGCTATTACAGTAATATTTACAATCAATTAAGATTCCGTCATCGTATCATTCGGCACATCACACACAACGGAACCGGATGTCCGGCCGGATGAAATTGGAATGCAATGCTCGATTTTGTTGTTTTATTCTTTATACGAATAAAGAAATATTATAATTATATATTTCTTTTTATAAATTATTACATATTATTATAATATAATAAATAATACAATAGAAAAAGCTATATTTTAACCTCGTTTGTAGCGCCATCTATGGAAATAGCGTCTACTACCGCCAGCTACGTAAGCTAGGCAAATTGTAGACGAGAATACATAGCAGACTATTAATGACAGCGCCATCTATGTTTTATTTTAACTAAATTGTTTTAAATAATAAAATCTAACTATATTTAATAAAATAATTAATAATAAAAATTAAAAGATCTGATTTAATATTTTTTCTAATTAATTAACAATTTTTTGTCATATTGTTTAATTAAATTAAACTAAAATATGCTTATGATAACTTTGCATACACTTTAACTTGTCAAACGTCAACTGTCAGTTACTATATAATAACTATTTTTACTCTGTATTCCGATAGATTGTATGCGCGGCGGACGTGTGGCTAATTTTTGTAAGAGACCGTATTTTATCATGAAAATAATACGCTTACTATAATCGATTATTATAACGTAAACTGTGCTGTGTGAAATGTTCGGATTTTAAAACAATAAGAAACCTGTGAAAATCAGCAACCATGGCAAAGTAAGTGTGGTGTATTTAATTTCGTTAGACGATCATTATAGATGAGTAGCATGTTGAGGCTTGAGACATCTATGTGGGTGACTACATATTGCGAAATAGTAGACTATCAATTAATTTGTCTATAAAAATACAAACAAATTTTAATATGTAAACTTTAAATCACAACAAAAATGTAAAACGTATTGCTGTTATTCCCACTGATCGAGATAAGAGTATTTAAAAAACAAACCACTACTTTTATTTATACATTTACACGTATTTGTTTATAAATATGTTATAATAATTATTATTATTAAACATATTGCTCATAATATTATCTTATTTACGACACTGACTGATAAGAAGTAAAACGCGTGCTTTCTCTATCAATTTTTTATTTCTTTTTTTATAGATGACAGTAAACATGTAAAAAAATAAATCAGATATTTATTAATTTTCTTTTAATCATCGTAATAGATTATATAAAATCATTTCATGTTTATTTCTAACAGTACCAATTTTTTAAATATATATCTGTTCTTAGTATACTGATCTTTTTTTCTTAACTTAAAAAGCAGGAGAGAAAAATGAATACTATATTTGATCACTCTTAGATTTTATTGTGCTTCTATAATATTTTATTGAATTACATGCAAAATACTATATTTTAAAAGTGTTCCATACTTAGGAAAGAGGAAAACTTTTTTAGGGAACATATTTTAATATATTTTGTAAAAAAGTAAAATTTGCAATTTCAGTATTTAATTCATATGTAAAATAAGAAAAAATAATAAATAGACAAAAGTGTAGGAACAATGAGTCTGTAGTGAGATTATTTTAAAAAAATAATATGATAGATAGAATATAACGTTATCTTGTTTTAATCTGCCTCTTTAATTTTGTAGTTGATAGAACCTTTTATGATAATAGAATTAGGCTGCAAAATAATCTGTTTATTCATTTTATTTTAAGGTTGGACTTAAACAATAAGTTTTTACACCTTTTATTTATGAAATCTTAAGATAACAACTATGTTAACTTAGTGTGACTTAAAAATACATTTTTTATATGTGTTTTTAATAGAATTTGTGTAGAATTTTCTTTCACTTTTTTGGTTAAAAACCAACCCACTAGGAAAACCTACAGTCAAGACATTTTTTCCTCCCTATCTGCTTGAATTTGGGACATTGTGTCTTGGGTAATGAAACACAACCCCACACTTTTATATTACCAGAGAAAAGAAATTAAAATAGCTCATCCCCCCAAGTGAAGGTTGAACCTACAACCATCACATCTACAGTCAACGGACATTGTGCCATTGTGCCATGGTGGCCTCAATTGTCTTTAAATGTATATTAAAATCTAAAACCTTGACTATGGTAACAAGAAATAGTGCGGTGTTCAATTGCGTCAC
This sequence comes from Heliconius numata, assembly GCA_016802625.1. Taxonomy (NCBI): domain Eukaryota; kingdom Metazoa; phylum Arthropoda; class Insecta; order Lepidoptera; family Nymphalidae; genus Heliconius; species Heliconius numata. The sequence continues at coordinate 1,106,886 of JAEBDU010000099.1, forward strand.
TAAATACGTAATATCTCGAAACTTGGACTAGAAAAGTTAGGAATGGCGTGTCTTAACACTAGATTATCTCTACCTGCCCTGTTATATGCGAGATACAGCGTGAAACTAAAAAAGTCATCAAAATTACTAGTAAATATACTTACCGTTACTCATTTCATTTTAAATAAAACGCATCGTAATAAAAAATAAAACTAAAATATAACAAAATAAAAAATCTTTAAATTCTCAGTTTCCCGTAGGTTTGGCCCTTTGAGACCTTATCAGTTGATTGCGCTCTTTGTGAAAATGAACCAACAACGCGAAGAGCAAAACTGTATAAATTTATTTAATATTTTATTCCAAATGGACATTGGAACAGCTATTAAATTTTAATATATCGAATGACGATACATTTATAGTAATTATAAATGTATATTTAGTCTTAGTCTAATTAGTCTCTCAAATCAAACTCAACACCGCGCATTGTCTTGTTACCAGAGCGAGGAAATGAAAATATTTAATATTTTAATCCCTCAAGTAGGAATCGAATCCTCGCATTTACAGTGCTACACTTGTACGCCTGGACCACGACTGGCCTCAATATTTATCTATATTTTTACTATTTAACAGGGAAATGATGATCGTGTTCGTCTACGACACGCAATGCTGTATGGCCGAGGAGGACGACCCGGCTGATGCAGTCTTGTACTTCCATCCAGGATGGGTGTCCGATACGCAAAGGCTGGCTCTCGCTGGACAGGTAATTCGGAAATTTTACTACATTTTATGATACTAAAAAGAAAATCAATCGTCTGTCAAATTCAAGTGTTTCCATAAGAACATACAAGCAATGGAAATATATTATAAAGTAAATTTTAAGCTTCTTTATATTTCTGTAAAATATTTAAATATTCAAACTGAGTTCCGCTGCTCAACTATGTCTTGAATTTGGAACGAAAATAGGGAACTTGCCACTAGATTCTTCCCTACGCGCGAAAAAGCGTGAAACTGTTTTGCTTTTTTATTTTATATAATAAATATATATTTTAACATACATAAGTATCTATATAACTCCACGTTGAAATACACTATGGTAATGCTTCCTTCAGAGTTGAATGCACTATATGCAGATTAAACTCTTTACGACGACTGTCACGTTTCTACTTAAAGAAAAAAAATACCTGGTTATATTTATGATGAAATATGCCTTCATATAATGTTTGTTTAACTAGATGAAGTCTAGTCATAAGAAATCAATATATGTACATTTTTAGCCGTCGCTCGGAACTTTGTTTGCGGTGAATTGAGGATATAGAATGGAAAACCTCGTCTTTTACCGTTTCCGATTTCGTTATATTTATCTTAGTGCTCCCCTACACTCCGTAACCTACTTACATGACCAATTTTGCAAGAAACTTTATATAATTAATTAATATAAAAAATGTATAATGTCCAACAAGAATATTCTAAATGAATGCTATTATTTGGAAACCGGTCGATGGTCGTTAGTTTACGAAGGTATTGGTTTCGAAATCAAAATGTATGCAGTTTGGAATGCCTCTTCTAAATAACGATTGACAAACCTGTAACTCGCATTCATTTATAATCTAAATAAAACTCCGTAATTAAAGCCCGTACACGTATAGGGTACCCCTTGACCTAGAATTATGAAGTGTTTCATATAGTCAAGTAAAAAAATTTTAAAACTTCAATTATTTAGATATACTTAGTACTGGAGAAGAGCATCACAAAGTAATACCTATTTGCAGTAAATTTCATGCAAAATGAATATAAGCTTAAATTTATCGTCTTTTTAATGTTGTACATACTTCTCATTGACAATCCTAAATTTGGTATGGTAACTTCCTTAGGTTATTCCGACTCACACTTGGCCAGTTTATATTTTTACTCGCACTACTGTCAGACGTTTATTAATATTATATTTTTAATTCTCAGTACATCCAATGAAACTTTTATAAAAATATTTTTTAGTTTATAATAAAGTATAATATAAACAAGTAGTTATATTTTTTATATTAGAATTATGACTCAGTTAGTAATTTGACGCGATGTTACTTAAATTACATGAAGACGCAGTCTCTAAATTATATTAAAAGTATGTACTATGTTAATTAAAAATATAAACATACGTTATATGTCTTTAATACATTTATTGTTTACGGCGTTAAGTACCGTTAAGGTTTTGAATTCATGCGTGCGATTCTACTCTCTGTCTAGTATAAGCAGGCTATATGTGACACAACGTAAAGCTATAAAGAAAGAAACGAATAATATTAAGATTTTACAAAATTCACATTTATTTCTATATACTGATTCTATATACTCGTAGCTAGATCACTAGGTACATATACCTATGAGACATATTTTCTAATAACAAAAAGACTACTTCGGTCATACAATACGTTGAAATCTGAATTGAAAATTAATATGCAAATAAGAAAAAAAACGAGTTTGTATCGTTTTTTGTTAAGTTTTATTTTTTTCAAATGATACCAGTTTTACGCATTAATTTCAAACAATAATACAAAAAACGTTCTTATAAAGTTTTTTATATTAGTCTTTAGGTAGCTTATTAATCTTGTACAAATTGAAGACTTTCGACGTGGCTTAATGAAAATATATAGCGTTTGTATTGAAATGGATTCTCATAAATTACTTAGAATAAAATCCGGCTACGTTAATTTTTTTTTCAGCTGTACGGTGTATCCAGAGGCAGAAATTAGTATTAAATGACTCCGTTCCCACTATCCTGGGTGGATTGTCGAGACATTGCCTGTTGAGTGGTGGATTTCAACACTGCTCCTTGTCTTATTACCAGAGAGAGAAAATAATTTATTTCTCCAATTTGTTTCGAACCTACAACTGCGAAGTCACATCTGCCTCCAACAATATCATATCCAATAAAATAGAAAGCAACTTTTCCATATTTTTCATAGACGAATAATGGTCTCTTCTTTTATTTCAATCACGTATTGTGTTACAAGTGTATACGGCGAGGACGACCCCCACGAGCGAACGCACTCGTCTCCCCAGTGGAAATTCTATTGATCAATCAATACAATTGACTGAATTTATATCTTTACCATATATACTTCTCTACTAATATTGTAAATCTTAAGAGGTTATAGGTTAATCGTTTTTATCATACATATTTCTTCTATTTGACCATAGGAGTGAAGCCGCATGCCAAAGAAAGCTTTAAACGTAAAGACGTTTCATTTGTTTTTCCTCCTTAGCAAGAAGGCAGAATGATTATAGTGTCAAAACACTTCATCATCTTCCCTAGAATGGGAATAGAAACCACAACCACCGCGCTTCCAGTCAGTCGTTGTTCTATTGCGTCAAGTATAATACAGTTAAAAATATAAAATATTTAACATCAAACCATATGAAGTTACAAATGTAAATGTAACATGGAAATGAAAATAAAATATACCGCCCTACTTTCTGAATGCAATATCTAAAGTAGCTCTTAATTTGTTGAGCTTGTTTCCAGACGGGCTTTACCAATTTATATTTTAAAACGGATGCATATCTAAGAGATTTTCTGTACCTACGTGCTTCATGATAGGATTTTTAACTGTGGTTTTAATTTTAATTAATTGGATGTAAAGTATCGTCTTTCGCTTAAATTATTATTATTTTTTATATTTTTTTGGGTTGCGAAGTCTTGTGATAATCTGACTACTGTACAAAGTAAACAACTGCACGTCTTTTCCCGCATATCTGGGTAGACAAAGGGAAACTAATGTTAAGACATTCCGTACCACTTACCGTCCAATTTTTTTAAGACAGTACGTGTGGAGCGCTGGAACACATTGTCTAGCAGACCGACAAATATCGGAGTGTTGGTAATAGGGTCCCGTTTTACCCTTTGAGTACGGAACCATAAAAACTGCGCTTAAGCTCCACATTTCTATGCAACAACACTTTTAATTTTCAAAGCGGGCAAGTAAAATAATTACAGCTCGCCCGAATGCAGATTCAACGCATTATGAGGAGTCCCACCTCAACAGCGGCTTTGCCCGTATTCAAACAGTAAAACTCAAATGTCGGGAGAAAAGAGTGTGTGATTAAAATTTTTCCTTTGAATTTACAAGTGTTTTCGAAACTGTACAGGGGTTAACAAGTAACTCGCTATGCTATATGCAGTGGGGAATAGACTCCCAGTTTCATTTTTAACCAACTACGCGGAAATGAGTGAGTGGAGTATTTAGATGGGTTTCACTAAGTATGGTTGAATTTACAAGGGAGTCATTTTTTTATTTTGGAGTTTTAGATGGTGAAACTGAATCCTGCTAAATGTTTCTCGCGAAGTATTTGTTAGAACAAGACCAACTATCAAATACATAACTAAGGGTGGGCCTATTTTTTTTCTTTTTTTTTAAATTATATTGAAAATATTGTTCTGGACACCGAAAAATATGCATGTTAAAAGTGCAGCCCTTAATTTTTATATTAAGAGATGTCTCATCGCGATTTTCGATATCCCATATAAACAACAAGGAGAATTTTGTTATTTATATGGGAGAGCGGAAGTCGTCTGAGCACGTCACGAAAAATCATCGTGAGCACGTCTAGAAAATGAGTGATGGAAGAGATTTATGAAATAAGAGTGGGAAAAGAGTCAGAGAAGACCTCGATTGACCGTTGGGAACACAGAATCGATCATACGGTTAGAAGGTCACGTAAGTAGGAGGACCCTTCGAAGGGCTGGAAATGAATGTATAGAGACCATGGACTAGGGCCTAGTCCATGGTCTCTATATTATGGCCTAAGACTGGTCCATGGCCTAGTCACTAGGCGAATAAAATGTGTGACGTTTGGCGCTTCTTTCTCTCCGCATACCTCTATAACCTACCTCGCATATAAAACGGAAAATAAAAATAACAATAAACATAGAAAGAAACAAATTGTAGCATTTATAATATTTTAAAAAAGTGTTAAACCAGCGTTTATAAAATACTTTCCACATGAACGAGCTGGTAGTTGGTGCACTGAGCGATACCCCTTTGTTGAAACCCCGAACAATTTTATACTGTGTGCACAAAGGAATAGTTTAAATGTTTTCGTTTAAGATATACTTTGGTTCCGACATTTTTGTGAAAAAGCATAGGTTTACTAGCATTTTTGTATTTATTGCTTTGATTGAAAACAATTTGAATAGTTTCCTCTCTCTGGTACGAGACAAGGCTCGGCGTAAAATTCTGTCACTCAACACTCCTCGAAAATTCGACAAAAAGTGAGAAACGGAATATCTCGACACCATGTCCCCTCTACCCGGCTAAGTGCGAGATATAGTGTGAATCTAAAAAAAAAAGACCTTACAATCGCAAACTCCTATCCTCTTTGAAATCGTTTTGAAATTATCTCTTTATACAGAGTTAGTTTCAACAATATGTTATCGGTGAGACAAAATGGAATCATTCGACACTTCATTTTGTACCTAATATTTGATATTCGGACATACTTATAAGAAAATAAAAAATATACATCAGTCATTCTTTTTTACATTTTAATTATTTTTATAGGTTTTTTATTTTTTGTTACTCACACTTTATCCCACATATAGCGAAAATTAAATTTTAACACACACTGCTCTCCGTCTAAATTGCTGGTTAAATTAATTAAAAAATTAAATAAATCGGCTTCTCGCTGTATCCATTACACAACAGGGTGGGTGGAGGGAACCTAGTGTTCCTCACACACAGTCCGTTACCCACTTTCTGCTAATTTTTTCCAGGTATTGCGTGTTGAGTGGCGGATCTCAACGCCGGGCTTTTGCCTTGGTGCCAAACCGAAGAAAATTAAAATATTAAAGAATAATAATTAATACCCCTGAGTGGCGATCGAATCCACAACCGTTACGTTGTGGAACTCAAATGTGTAATTCTTCCTTCCAAAACGGATTTTTTAAAATAAATATAATTAATTTGTTCAGGTCGTCGGTGCAGCGCATTGTATCAAATCACTATTTTCACAACCATTGGCTATCACGCTGCAGAGTGGAAAGTTTATTATAAGAGAATATGGCAGATATATATTGGTAAGCCTCTGTTATTGTTATTATTTATACGTACTTTAGTTATTTAATTAAAGTATTTTGGTCGCTATCGTACAAAGCACTCAAACTGATAAACGCACCTGTCTACACTAAGCGTTTCATTCAATTACATTTATTAACGAATTATTTTCATTTTCCCCACTCTGACAGACAGATTGCAGCGCTGAGCTCCGCTTGTCCCACATTTGAAGGGAAGGCGGAGGTGTGTCTTAATATTAGGTTCTCTCCTGTCCTGCTATATTTAGAAAAATGCATGCAGCTATTTTTAGTAATTATTTATAAAAACTGCAACTTTTTTAGTGTTTTTAGCTTTTTGTATCCCGCACATAACAGGAACGAAACTAGGAACCTCGTGTTCAGACATTTCCGTTGCAATTAAGACGATTTCGTTCTCCACTTTCCGCCGAATTCTGAAGGCTTTGCGTGTTGAGTGGCGGAACCCAACGCCGCGCTTTGCTAGTAGTTATACTTATCGTACTTATACTATTGTAAAAGTGTTTTATAAGCGACGCTTTTTTCGTTATTAACGAATGCATCTTTTTGTGATAGATTATTTAATATTTAAATCAGTTATTTATTTTTATAATTTTGTATAGAAACAAAAGCACAGAAAATATTAAAAGAGAAATAAAAATGTCGAGGGTAAAATTTATCTATTTGAATTATCCATAATATATATGTGTAAACAAAACTTAGATTTGACCTTTGGGAAATCTTGCATAATGTCAGCTGCTACGTATGCAAGAGAGATTTATATTTAAATGCGACGCATATATCCATATATTATAAGTTTCTAAAATTCTAAAAATAATAAAATACAAAAAAAATCACATTGCTTCAGCGTCTAAACGGTTGTGGGTTTGAGTCCCACTTGCAGGAATGGTATTTGTTATCATTAGCTCGCTTTAATTATTATCAACACTCAATGTCTCGAAAGCAAAAAGAATAACGGCGGAGTGTGGGTGTCTTAACACTACTACCTACATGTAAAAAAACATGAAGCTGTAAGAATTTAAATATAAAAATTAAATGTTATTGTTAATGTTACCTGATAAATTAGTTTATACAAAAATACAGTGACAGCGTAAAAACCAAAACTCCGTCCGTCAAAAGTCTACAGCAAGTACCTACTATATGTACGAGCCTGTAATTAGGCTTTATTGAATAATTGTTTAGATTAATCATATTTGAATAATTGGTAAACATAACTAGTAAACGCAAGCAACGCTAACGCTAGTTATGCACTCTATATCCTTATAAAAAGTATATCGTCAGCGTTTTAGATTTAAAATTATATTTATATGCCATTTAGATTTATAGAAAAAAAATCTTCTCCAATAATTGTTTCCATTTTAGAGTTACTTCTTTTTCTTAAACTCTACCCTGTCTGGTAATTTCAGTAGAAGTTTGAGAAAACAATGTTCCTGCGACTCTACACGCTTTATCCCTAGATAAAGTTAAAAAATAAAGTGACTTATCACACTACTTTATTTTGAATATTTTTTTTTTTCAACAGGCAATAGGCAGCGATCGTAATATACCAGATTGGGTGCTAAAGAATCGAGCCAGCCTATTAACATCCATGCTCAGGGTGTACCACGGCGACCTCCAAGCCGTCGCATCCTCGATGGAAGACCAGAAACGCTTGGCCGAAAAGCTTTACCAAATATTTGAAACTTACTTGCCAGTTCTACAATACGGTTGCCATATATTCCAAAGAGTGCCAATGCTTAGTCTTCCTAAGGTAATGTATAGAATTGTATTATTTTTGTGTTCATTATATTACTTATATTATGAGCAAAGTATTATTTTCTCTATTTAATTAAGTAATTGCGTAGGTAGACCTTTAGTTACGCTCCCTACCCGCTAACACGCTTTTTTTTCTAAAATCAACGGATATTAAATAATCACGAATATTCAATAATAATAAAGAATGGAATATCTTATTACTAGGTTCTAATTAAATTAAATTTAAATATTTAAATAAAATATTTAATTTTTAATCGCGAAAATGTAAATTTCCACCCAAATGAGACTTGAAGCCACAAACAAGCATTTAAAGCAATTTAATAAATTAACACTAAAATGTGTTACATATATGTATTATTTTCAGAATAATTTATTATCACTTAACATTTACTTAGTTGCGAATATTTACGCATATTTTTTGTTATCCATACATAAAAGATTAAAGCTAAGCTAACCGCGTGATATTTTTAAGCTACCAAATCTTATTAAGTGGATATATCCACGTAATAGGATTACGGCCAATGTACCTTTCACACGATGAAATCCCACAAAACAAAGCCTTACAAATGATAAGGTAACAATATGTGCATTCAGTATTATTTACAGTGTTTTGTTATCAATTTAGATAACTTCAAGATGACATTGTTTAGAGAATATTAGAATAGTTTTGTGGTTTTGTCTGCTTTTTTTTGTTTAATTCTATTTTTATGTAAATGTGCAATAACATAAATATATATATATATATATATTAACTTTTAATAAATATTTTACTTCTTTATAAATATTCCAAAACTTGTTTGAATGAGATTTTTAAAAGGTTTTTTTTGAAAGATTGCCAGCGCCCTCTATCTACAAGTTACGTAGAAGAAGAAAAATATTTTTTACGTATTTCATACTCTCTAATACTATACTATAAATAAGTCCTATAGTATTTTACATATCTATAAAATTGTTGTTATCTGTACAAACAATTAATAATCTATACATAAACATTGTCAGTCAGACAATGTAAGATACTTACGCTACAGTACTACTACTCGTTTTACCTGCGGCTCGTCCCTGTGCTCAAACAGTTGTATATGACACATGACCACAAGTGCGGGACGAAACTGAGCGCAGGTGCAGTGGGTTCCCAACAAGGCTACTTTCCTTGATCTAATACTATCGAGGATTTTTTTGGGCTTAATAGGCATTAATATTAGTTTAAATGTGTAATGAGTTATTTTCTTAACGTCCCCAATTAGTTAAACTTATATATACCTATAATAATAATAACACTTTAGTATATTATATTTAGATTAGAACCTGTATCACTTTTTTTATTACATTTATAAATGAATATTAAAAGTACAATATTAAAATTACGATGTATTTTAGGTCGTTCATCTTAATTACTTATAATTCCTTATAAATATCTTTCGTAATCATTGATTATTTTATTAGTGGACATAATTAGAAGCATTAATGATTAAAGTGCTTGAAAGTCCTAATTGATTTTTTTAGCCGTTTTTTGTGTAAGGTTATGGTTATCTGATATGCATGACCTGTCGTGGCTCAGGGGCGCAATAGTGCGACTGTAAACGCGGAGATTGAGGATGCGATTCGCACTCGAGAAAATGAAATATGTAATATTTTCAATTCATCTCTGCAGCTCTGGTAAAGAGGCAAAGCGTGGCGTTGAATTCCACCACTCTTCACGCGATGCCTCCAGAGGTCGGTGGAAGGTGGGAAACGGTAATGTGTAATGGGAACGGACTGTTTTCACATTAGGTTCTCAGGTTCCCTCTGTCTTCACTGCTATGTGCGGGATATAGCGTGAAACCGGAAAAAATATATATATCTCTTATGTTTCTTACTATAACTAAAACGTATTTTGAACATTTCTACATACTATATTACAAAAGTACCTACTCTACACCATTACACTTTTGAATCGAAACAATTTCAATTGCGTGTTCTCCTACTTTATTAGCAATTATTAATTAATCGATTTGCGTCGTCTGTGGACTCGTAATGATGTTTACTATATTTACTATACACTATACGACGTAAAGCTAAAGGGCCATGATTTCGTATTGACAATGGCTTATCGTCATATCTCTACATAACCGGATGCGCGAATATAAAAAAAAACTAATTATGTTACGTTTAAATAAATTCTAAACCTACATACCTTGGCATTTATTATTTTAAACATAAAATGCACTTGTGTCTCCTTACAGGGTAAAATAACTTGCGGTAACCGACTCGTATTATTGTCGTAGATCAAATTTTTCAAGCATACTGCTATATTCATAAAGTGTTGGAGTTTTTATTGTTTCAATTCAATTTATTGGAAGATTTAAATTAATTCGGAGAAATGTATCTATTTAAAAATATGCTTCTTCAGTTCAGCTCAGTAGGTACAGAGTGAAGAGAAAAAATCTTAAATTACCATTTCCTGTTACGTTATCGACTATGAATATGGATGTATCTTATTAGAGTCGCACTCGGTGACATTAATTAGCATTTATATGATATCCATTTATTAGTTTTTATTGACAACGCATAACGTACCAAATTATAAACTTTTTGACGAATATTTTATATTTGTTCCAGAGTGCCACATCCATTTACATGGAGTCAATGCAAATATTAGAACACTGTCGTAGAAGCAAAGGCGTGTTGGGCGGAGTCGTGCTGTATAATAATAAGTAAGTTATTTACTATAATATATGTATAGTTTATATACTACAAGTAAAATAAATAACAGCAAGTCAATTTCAAAACTGATGTTGTTACGAATATAGAAATAATTTAATTTACTTTCCATTTATGGATTTCCGTTGTATTTGAAGTATTTTTGTCCCCAATGCGATCAGTTATTAATATAGAAAGTGCGCCGTTACGTCATATATCATACTAAATTTACTGACAAGATGAAGATATATAAATTTTTGAATTGGCCTTGAGGATAAATTCCAAAATTCTTGTAATTTTTTTTCAGAATAATTTCCACTCAACTACCGCCAAGTCTAACCTCGTATCTAACAGTAGTAGATCCCTACAGAATAAAGTCACCGGCGGAGAGCTTAGACACTGAGGTCCCTTTGCCTTTGGGCGCCCAACTGCTAGTTGTGTACGTGGGAAGGAAAACGTATAATAGCTTGAAGAAACAAACAAATAAATTGCAGGAGTTTTATGAGAGTGGAGACGAAATTATTGCTAAGTTGAGAAAGGTATGTTTTTTGTATTTGTCTTATGTCAATTATTAAGATTCGTTAAAATTAATATAATCTAAAATAGGGTTCCGGTATTTAACGCACTTGTCTTTTTACTATTAGGTAAGTGATATAACGAAAACAGTATACTTATTTTCAATTCCTCTTTATCTTTGAGTAAATCTATCTTTCACGGGACCGCCGAAATCAATGTTGCACCTTGTTCATTAAGAAAACGGGGAGTTCAAAACGTTTTTATACAAACACTCCCCAGGATTGGAATCGAACTGACAACCATCTCATTTAAATACTACCTCACCAAAATAAAATAGCCTTATTACTAAAGAATATAATATTCCAGTTACAAGAAGCAGAAAAAGAGAAAACACGAGACCATCAAACTACTGGTATGAAAAGAGACAAATCCTTACTCTTTACCGCCGTACCGGAAGAAGATCACACAATGATATCACCACCTAACAAAGAGAATCCGGGAATCGAACGGAAACCCAGCATGCCAGATGTAGTGCCCTTCACAAATAAACCAAGGCCACGTCCAAATAAACTGTCCTTGAGTTTTAAAAATCAAAAATCCTTAGATGAAGATGTTAAGGAAAACGAAAAAGTATTTACAGGACAAACTAGTGTTTGTTCCACACCTATGGTCGAATATAAAAGATTGCATGGCAATATGCTATCTATATGCCAAAATCCAGATGACGATAAAACGATTGAACTGGATGTGCTAAAAAATATAGAAAATTGTCCAAGCGGTGTTGTGGAGGAGAAAAAAGACACTAAAGTTGTGTTAGACGGCAATTGTATAGGAGAACATTTTATTAATAAGCCCGAGTCGATAAGAAAATTAGCTAGCGTCACCGATTTACAGGAAGCATTAAGAAATATTTCAAATAGAACCAATTCTAAAACAAAATTATCCAATTCCAAGATGGATGATGAACAAAAAAATCCAAACACAATGACAATTAATGACCCGCTATTCCCAGTTTTTAGGAACGACGGCGTCGCCATATCAGAGTCTTTATTCAACCAATATTTAGAACAATATTACTCGGGAATAAAAAGGAAATCCAAAGAAGAAAACATGTTTAATTTTAACTTAAAATTGTGTGAATTAGATAAATTTAAAGATTTCGATTCCGATTTAATGAAATCACCGCAAAGGACGCCAAAAAAAGTTGTAAAAGAGAAAATAACATCAGACCAATCTAGGCGTAAAAGTTTGTCTCTACCGCTCAAGTCTCTGTCGGAGAATTCGGACACTAACACTGAAGATACTGTTAGTTTAAAGAAGAAATTGTCTGGTGTCCAATTAACGCCTTTGATGGAGAAATTGAGTCACTTGGCTTTCTCTGACAAATCTAGTGGATATAGTAGTAGAGTGATGACTCCATTGGAATTAAGGGAATTTTTAACGCCCGCCTTGGAAAAACAAGTCACTTTTTCGGAAAGGTGAGTTAAACCTACTAAAATCGTAATAAATAAATAATCCTACTAAAATAGTAAGTAAAAATGTAAATAAAATGTACTGCCGTTGTGCAGCAATACATATAAATTTAAGATGTCATTTTAGCAACTCAAAACAACCTGCTTTACTTAATATATGGGGAACAGTACCAACATATTATGTGTGAAACAATTCATTTTATACTTATTATATAGTTTTAAAATAATATACAAAATCAGAAACAACGCCATCTACACAGTTTTTTGTTTGGACATATCCGACTGCATAATATGGTAATTGGTTTGTTGTTTGTATATAATTAATATTACAAAACATAGCAATATATCATTATACTCTCTTCACCTCTAACGACTACCCTCAGTAATCTCATACATTTTCATCCCGTTTCCAGAACAAAACATCAAAAACACGACAGCGACGATTCAGACATTGAATCAGATTGCGACATCGAGTCGCTTCCTTCTTATAGTGAAAATTCCGTCAAATGCGCTTTATTTGTGAGTGGACTACATAATATGGCGTTACTGGAAATACTGGATTTAGATGCGGCTAATAATACAGATACTATTAATAATTTGGTAAGTTTATATATTTTTATAATCATAAACTAAGCGTTTTCTTAAATTTCGGCTCAGCATCACTGGGTGCCGAAATAAAAACGTGTCAATGGCAATGTGAAAACCAGAAAATATGGCCAAAAATACATATATTTAAATAATCGTCCAAATAATAACACACATTTATTATAATTATAATTTATACTAATATAATAAAGCGGAAGAGTTTGTTTGTTTGTTTGAACGCTAAGATCTCTGGATCTACTGGTCCGATTTACTATGTTTTTGTTTTGTATGAAAGCTGCATTCTTCAGAAGTGCTATAGGCTGTATAACATTACAATACACATATATACTAATATATTTTAAACATATTTACTTTCTAATTTGAAATGCAATTTATTCTGCCATGTTAATAACAACCGTCGTCGCTACGCGACCGCGTTCGTTACCGCGACATTTTGATATTCATCCTCATGAAAATAAATATAATAGTCACTTTTAGAATTTCATCTAGATTGAAATTATATTTCTATAGAAATTATATTCTTATATTTCAAGCAGGCGTAGCCGCGTCGGGGTCCGCTAGTTTATTATAATCACTTTGCTTATCTCTGGGTTGCGATAAAGAAGTTTTTTTTTATTATTTCAGTGGGAAACTTCCTTAAACGCGCTCGGGCCTATCGAACAAAAATGTATGGAACCCCTCGCAACAGAAAGTGATACTTGCGACTATAGTTATCTAGTACTGGACCCAGATTGGGGCACTGTGAAGAAGGGCGGGCCGTGGGCGGCTTTAGACATAGCTACTATGGGATTTATACACAACGAGTTTGAGGAACAACCGGATTTGACAGAGTTTATATTGAGGTAAGTTTTTGTAAATAGATGTCTTGGTATAGTTCTTTGTTTTTCTTGTAGTATAGTACAGACAGATACAGTACGATCGATTTGTGGCCGCCCTAAGTTGGTTGTAAATGACGGCGTACTTTTATTTTCCTCCTAGTGCACAATGCGCTTCAGAAAGCCCAATTCCATGACAACTTCACGCGGCCTCGCAGGCCTTTAGACAATTTAGTATAAAACTACTCTCAAATATTTTATATTCTGTATAATTCGCATTTTATTGGAACGTTAGCAAGATTCTTGTCCAAGTTCTATCTTACCTCCCACAGGAGTGAAGACAGCGTGGTGCTCGGTGCGGCTTGCGGTAAAGCTCAAATCTTCTATCAAGAGAACGGCGTACGTCAAGCGGGACCGCCGCCGCCCTCCGACATTTTGGCCACTGCACCACTGCGTGCGAGGCGGCGCTTACATCGAGATCATTCTGCATTATTATTGTAATGTAATATTATTATGTTTCACGGTGTATTGTCTCTCTAAAACGTGATATATGTATGGAACTCCACGCTGCACTTTATCTTACTACCAAAACGAGGAAATGAAAATTCATATTTCCGTAACTGGCGATGCCTCTAATGAACTTTTCTATACTGTTGCAATTTATTATCTGTTATACAGCTAAGATAAAGATCCGTGCCGTATATAGTTTTGGAAATTGGTGACTATGTGATATGACTGTAAAACATACAACCTCCCTTTAATACTCTACGAGTGTAAAATACCATACACTAAAATACATACCACCGCGTAATATGTGAAAACTAGATTTACAAAATATTTTCTAAATAACTTTAGTTGTAAGTCAGGGAAAAACATCTGGGATATATCTTGCCACTTCAGATACGTCTTGTAAATTGTAACAAGATTGTTTGTTTCAAAGTTAAAGATATCGCGTACATCGAGCTTTGATTTATATTCTGTTGGTTGTTGCTATTCCGTACGCACTACTTTTACTCCGTAGATATAATTTACAATAAAATGTTGTTAACTGCTTAAACTGACAAATATTTTTGTAAAATATCAAGTTGCTAATGTCAACTATGATGTCATCTAAAAATAATCTTCCTAAAATAATAATTCTACAGCTGTACTCAGAAATGTAGACGGGTATGTTCAAGTGGTGATTAAGATAAACACCAATTGGACTCCTAGAATACAGCAGATAAACATGAATAAGTATCATTCAGTAAAGACAATACAATGCAAGGTGCATAAACAATGGACTTGAAAAAAATACAATAAAAATGATCTACATACATAAACATACTTTATGTATTTAATGAATTTTGTAAACAAATATTTGTAGATTCAACTTTTTGGTCTAAATAAGCAGTAACACGGTAGTATATATATAATTTGATAGTAGAGGGTGTAGCGGTGGATATTTTAGCGGTAGTTACCAACATTAAGTTAGATTAAACTACACTCGTACTTCAATTAGCGTTTATGTATCAATTTAATGACAAACGCTAATTGACGTCAAGAGTGCAGTTACTAAATTATAAATCGAAATGTTTCCACTTAGGTATTTTAGTATTTAAAAGTTAACATTTCATTTTCTCTATGCTCTTACACGTTTAATAGATGGTATCTAATTTATTTATTATAATTATCTTTATGTATAGATAGTTAGTTTATAATTCTGAATAAACTTTTGCCATTTTCCTAACTAGTCCGTAGTAGTAAAACATTTTACAGGATCCGTACATATCTTTGAATCCATCTTGAGAATTAAAATAGAAATTTTATAAGAGCTAAATATAAATATTGTTAGCTGTTTATGCAGCTTTGCGGCCAAATTGCAGTGTTTCTTGATTATATTGCGTTTTTGTTTGTGCGATTCCGCCTATCAAATATTTAATTGACATATAAAATACTTTATTTTTCTTTCTATAAATTGTTTTGGCAAACTTTTATCAAAAAAAAATATTGATCTTCTTTTCTTGTAATATTAACAAAAAAAAAAACGCAAAATAAGTCCAAACCTGCACACAAATCCACCCACTATATTGAACTATAAGCTACATACTAATATAACAAGTTAATAACGCTCATAGTATTCGCCACTAGTTTGTAGTCGTAAGTTTCCGGCCACGTAGTATGTATCGCTAGTCTGTGCTCAATCTTGCCAATGTAGCTTCTTAGTTAGCTACAGTTCTTATCTAGAAACTTCTAGAATGTTCTAGACTAGACTTCGTTTCTGTTATATACAGGGTGGAATTGACAGCGCCACTTTAAATGAAACCACAGTTTTAACTACTCTATAAAAGCCTAATATAATTCGGAAAAAAAATAATTCTAAAAAATAAAAAAGTTTTTTTTTCAAACAAAATAAATAATAAAATTATCGTTTTAAAATAAAACGCCATTTGTAAGGTATAATATAGGCACGCACACACTTACCTGTCAAAGCGGCCACGTCGCTTACGTATGTGTGCGTGACACGAAATACAGGTATGGATAAAAATGGTGAAATGAAAAAAAAATCCTACGTCCAAACCGTTGAGGTACCTTGATTATTTTTTTTAATTCTGGGTTTGAAATATTTAACCCTATATGCAGTTTCAGTAAAAGAAGCGCAGCCTCTTCCACCCTGTATAAATAAACTTAGCGTTGAAAATTCACTTGCTGTAAGCCTAAAAATTTTAACTTCACGCAACTCTCCTGAGCGTGGTAAGCAGAAAATCTAATTTTAGGCTACTCCGTTCTGCACTTTCCGCCCATATTTTTTAAAGATACAAAGAAGGTCATGTCACATGGAGCATGTAAAGATTACGCAACCCCTTGCGAAAACCAAAAAGCACTGTCTTACTGGACCGGAAAAACGAAAATTATTATATTTGTCCTTTTTAAAATGTTAATTTATAGATAGTATTGTATGACCACTATTTTATATTAAATTGTCGTTATGCAAAATAGATCCCATTTACGTCAGTTGTCTCTTACTATTCTTTTAATACTATTGACAATTTATCGTATGAGTTTTCTATAATCATTATTTATAAACAATCCTTTTAAATTAAATGTGGATTTGAAACTCAATTATGCAATTTGCTATGCTGATTTTTTTTTCTTCATAAACTGCTAATTGAAAATATACATATTACATTAGTCGCTGGAACTATTTTGCATAACTCGAAATCTTCTTTTACTTTTTTCATATGTTAAAAATATTTCAGCAAATGTCTTTTGTTTAGTTATTATAGTTAGCCATGTTTAAAATTTTAGTACCTGTTTAGTTTGACTGATTGTTGATAATTTTCTATTTGAAAATGTTTAATAGTTTTAATTTGCATGTGCATTATATTAGTGTTAGGTTTTTTTTATAAGTTAGTATCGGTATTTTACTGTGCGTATCAAAATATTATAACTTATACTTTATCAAGAATACATAATGGATCAAGTTCCTTATGAAAAAAAAATGTTATTATTAACTATCGCAACACAGTGTGATTTGAACCTGTGACACGCCTCAATACATACAATACTTAACATCAATTAGCGTCCTTGCGACACTTAACTTAAGCTCTAATAATCACTTATTTACTCCTTATTTCTAAATATAATAGAGTACACCCAAAAATATGATTTTGCGAGTAAAACTTATAATATTTTGGTACAAATAAATTCACAAATAACACAGGCCCTATAACACAATTGCTTACCTGAGTGTTATAAAAGGGAATAATTAAAATCATAGTGAACGTAAAATAAACTAAATAATATATAATCAAACCAAAAAATTAAAATTTTGTCCCGTTTTAATATCGTTTAATGAGCGTCTGTTAAATTATTCCGCGGATACTCGCGCGCGAAGCTCGTAGTATCGTACTCCACTGTCCACTCTTAGCCACTGTCCACTGTTAGCCTGCAGCTACTGAAATATAATACTAATAATGCCAAATTTTTTTAAATATATTTTTAGAAACTTTTATTTGTTAAGTATCTTATCAGACACTTCAAACAATATTAAAAACCAACTTAAATCTTGCCAATATATTGTCGTCCTATTGAAAAGTTATTTCAATGAGTATAATCAATTATTGCCACGCTAAATGCTTAGCGAATTTTGTGATTACATTTTAAAGTGGAACAAGAATGTTATGTTTAAACCTTTAAATAGACGTTGGACTTGTAAGAATTAATGATTTTCATATTAATATAATAAAAACATAAGTTACGGCATCGATTTTTCTAATATAATATTTCTTAGTATTGACAGCTTCTTTATGAAAAAGATAGGTCCAACGTCTATTTATAAACGTCCAAAGTGCTATTTAATTTACTGGTGTCTATCGCGTCTATAATTTACACATTTTATATTAATATGATATACTTGAAACATTCCTATTTTTAATGTACATACAGTACCAGTGCAAATCACATCGCGTCCTAAACCAAAATTATTTTTTTCTATTATTATTATTAAATATTTTTTTATCGTCGTTGTCTTATTTATATTGTATAAATATATAGTGCCAATGTAACAGTGAAATAGTATTTAAGATAAACCCGATAGTGAGACTTTGTTAATTTTACGCGTAATAAATATCCCAAAATAAAATAATAAAATATATATACTTGTATTATTTATACACCAATATTATGTTGTCTACTATGGGACTAATTAAGAATTTATATAACGACACGCTATATGTTTAAATTTTTGTTTCTGAATCAATAATGATTATTAAGTTCGAATAATAAAAATTTACGTAGTTTATTTAATTTTTTTTTTAACTAATTTGAAAAATAATTAGTATAAATGAAAAATAGTATAAGGCAGATATATGTAACAGATTTTCATCTCCTATCAGTTCAATATTGTTCAAACACCCTCCCTCAATGTAAGTTATAAGATTTTCAAGGAGTACTTAAATTCCGGTTATTTAATTTTTATCCAGTTTCATATATTCACCACACAATTACACACATAACGTGTCGTTTCTACAAAAACAAAAAAAAAAAAGGTATACAGAAATGGATAATAAGGTAGGATAATAATAATACGAATGAAGAAGAATATGTGTGACATTAAAAAACTATCAATTTATTATAAACAAGTCGGTCACAACACAAACTAGAGCTAAATTACCGAAATGGTTATTCATAGACTACACTAAACTATATTACTATATAAGATACATACATATGTATAAGATGCATGTGAGACGTGTAATATATACTGTTTTCGTTAACTAAATATTCAGCCTAGAAAGAATATGATACTTCGGTCTTCTCGGCATTAGGATCATATTCTTTACAAGGATCGACGTCTTCGGCAGCCATTTCAAAAGAGAGGGCTTTTCTAAACATTTTCAAAACTTCAACACAGTTAGTTTCAAGGAACTTCATCCTTTACTTCTTGTTTCAATACCTTTTCAAACAAACAAAATGAAAATTAGATTTTAGTCAATTTTTATTTTTTTTTTGTTACCTAGAGCGTGTTTACATACTAACTTACATCTACGCTTTATGCTAACAGAGTCGACAGTCGACTGGCGTCGCTTACAATCCATAGTAAAACTAATATTAAGGATCTTATAAAGAAAAAAAAAGTTTTTTGTTTTGTGCATTTTTTTTTCTTTATAACATAGTACCGGCCGTACAGGTACGTTTTAAATGCATTAGAGGCCGGCGTTTGTAGTGGCGTATCAAAATCTAACGTGGGGGGAGCTCCTCAGCTAATATCGACCTGCAAATCCAAACAGCAGTGTCACCAGAGTACATGAGGCCTAAGTATTTATACATTATGTATTGCACACTTAGAATAAAACGTAACTTAACTCAAATTCAGTAACTGAAGATTTTGCTAAGTACTGATAGTAAAAAGCTTATTTTAGATATATGGTGGATATATCGTCTTTTTATTAATTTATCATCAGTTAAATCATTATAAACATATTTTTTTATTTTTTGAGTTAAGTAACTATAATTCTAAGGGCGCGATGCGTGTTACATCAAAAAATATTATACAAGTATATTTCATGGTAAGTTTCAATAAAATCAAAATAAAATTGTAAAATTACAAAAACTTGCTGTAACACACTCAAATCAATTTCTATGTGCTATAGTCACTTCTTTATTAATTAATTTCAATAACATTATCGTCATATTGCTTCATATATATTTTTTTTCTTTATAAAGAAGGTTAAATCACACAACAATGAACCATAGAGAACAAATTAAAAAAACCTTGAGACGTATATCAATTCAAAGAGCCTTCTTGGGTTTAATACAATTATTTTAGGCAAAAGGACAAATTCTTGAAACAATTACATAGATAGATATACTAATATTTTTTTCATACATATTACAAATTATTATAATAATAATTGAGCTTTTTAATATCAAAAACATATTTTGGATAATTTCAAAATGTAGTTTCTAATATATTTATAATAGACAGATTGTTACAATGCACATGCAGAGGTATCTTTGGTCATTAGTTTAAATTTAACAAAAAATTACAAAAGGTACTATTTTTTTTGCATTATACTTACCTTTAACTATGTAAATGAAACTTTAATTAAATCAAAAAAAATGACAAACTTAAAAAAACTATATACATACATGCATACTTATTCTATTGAGAGGAATATATTATACAAAATAATACGCCAAAAATTGAAATAAAAATTTAAAACATGGTGTACTTAAAAATTAAGGACAAAATAATTATATTGAAAATAGTTTGAAAATCTTGTAAGACGCAGTGAGTTGTCAATGTTAGAGTTATATTTAGTTCTATGTTGGGTATTGGTACCTGTCTAGTAGGTTGACCAAGGGACCCTAATAATATATATTGAGAAACCCTGTTATAAAACTATTATGGAGAATACTGAACATTGACAACTACCCGCATGGTCGCGGTCGTGGGGGAGGGGGCGGCACTACTACTGGCGGTACTCACGCGGCGAGTAGGAGCGCTCGCGCTCGCGCTCGTAGCGGCGGCGGCGGTAGTGCGGCGAGGGCGAGCGGTGCCGGTAGCGCGCATAGTAGTCGCGCTCGCGCTCGCGCTCCCGCGACCGGTAGCTGCCGCGGTAGTAATAGTCGCTGTAAACAATGTAAACAACATTAACAAATCGTTCTTGTTTTAAAATTACTTCTATAATAAGTGAGTTCTTTGAAGTAGGGTAGGTAGAGGCAACCCAGTGTTAGAATATTCTATTCCCCACAAAACTCTCAATTTTCAAAAGATTGCGTATCGGGTAGTAGATCTCAACACAACTCAACATATTCTTCTGAGTGGAAATGGAATCCACAACCATCATGTTCTGTCAGATGCGACAATAACTTTTATTATGTATTGTTCATCTTCGTTCTTCATACAATGTAAATGATAATAACAATATATATAACTAGCGGAAGCGCGCACCTTTGTTAATTGCACCCTTAGGGTGAATTCTAATAAACCACGAAAAGGTGTTCAATGAAATATTTTAAAGTCTAAATTTAAAATTTTATAATAATCAGTGATGATTTAAAGATTTTTCCCTACAAACTTTCAACCCCTTATTTGCACTCTTAGGGGAAGAATTCTAAAAAAACCACGAAACACGTGTTCAATTAAATATTTTTAAGTCTGAATTTCAAATTTTATAAAAATCGTCGCCGATTTTTAAAAAAGTCCATACAAACATTCAACCAAAATTTCACCCCCTTAGGTTTAAAATTTTTCAAAATCCCTTCTTAGTGGATGTCCAGATTACGGAACTAAACATATGCCCAAATTTCACGTTTCTATCATTAGCGATTACGGCTGTGCGTGCGTCTTACCTCTGTCAGTGAGAACATGTCCTTTTATATATTATATAGGTAATAAATGTGTAAGAGCTTATTACTTTAATTTCTATCTATTCTTTCGTTAAACATTTCAGTTAGTGATTAAATTAATAACTTGAAAAAATAAATAACAAAAAGTTTGCACATAAAAAGTTTAAAAAATAATTATAAAATTGACTTACTCTCTGTCTCTGCGTCTGTCATAGCCATTGTCACCCCTTACACTGCAACAGATGACATAATATTAAGATAATGTCCTATTAGTGATATTTATAACACAAACTGTTATATGGGCCAAAGTTTCCATTCAAATCTTCAATTCTTAGAAATTTATATTAAAATTTCAAACAGAAGCATATGTTTCATATATATTTTGTTTTATTTTTTATACCTTATTTAGAATTTATCTAAAAATGTAATATAATATGAAATCTTATCTAAATAGTAAAAAATATAAAAATAAAATAAAAAAGGAAATAAAAAGGAAGGAAGGAAGGAAAAGGAAATAAATAATAAAAAAGGAACCCATTCATTATAAGAAATAATTGTTCAAGTAAGCCTTTAGTGAACCAATCTGACTAAATATTTAGTTCACTCTAATTTTACTCATTTATGTACCAGTACAAGAAAACTTACAAATATTAGACTTGCAAGCTATTTTATATTGGATACAAAACATGACCTATTCTCAACTTTAATATAGTATATAGGTAGTTATTTTAAGAGAATTATTATACTTAATATAATTTGATTTAAAAGGTTCCATAGTCAGTAATAAACAGTGGTCTAACCACTGAGGATGCAAAAGACCGTGCAAAGTGGAGCAGGTTGAGTAGGAGGGCAGACCCTGGCAATAGCCGGGATTAATGCCAGGAGGATGATAGTCAGTTATAAACAATCTAAAATTGTCTTTAAAATCTTATCACATAGCCTATACTCACTTTGTTTTAAGTTTCTCGTAAGGTTAGTTCTATTTTTTATGACTTTAAAAACATAAAAAACTTACTGTGTAGGCTTTCCCATATAAATCCCCGGCGTAGGTGTATGGGCCCTCTGGGTGATAGAGTAGTCAACGCGAATGCGACGCCCGTCTATCTCCATGCCGGTACATTCGTTCTTGGCCACTTTAGCATCATCCTGGGACTCGAAGTAGACAAAGCAGAAACCGCGGGAGCGGCCAGTCTAGAATTTTGTTTATAAAATAAGATGAAAACACGAAATTTACGAATATAAAATAAAAAAATTGTATATAGGATGGAAAAGTCCACGTTCCTTTTACGGGAGCAGCATATAGGGAAAAATATTTCAAATCCATTCCTAAAAAAAATAATTAAGATTTTAGACGTAAGATTTTTTTTCACTTTACGATGTTTATCCTAACTGTATTTCGTGTGATGCAGTTACCAATACATACCAATAACGTAAACACTTACTACTAGAAAAATGCTACTTAAGGTTAATCAATTTTGAACTATGCCGACAATACCTACTCAATTTCGTGAATAAGGCGTGTGCGGCAGTGTCCCTTTGATAGGTTTATGTGTAATAATATTTTATCCATTTTATAACTGAATAAAAAAAGGAGTTATAATTTTAACATGTTAGTATGTGATATTTTTAAATTTGTATAATTTAGAAGTATGGTGCTAAATTTCATAGGCTCTTCAAATTCATAATACTCACCTTTGCATCTATAACAACTTGAACTTTGTCGACAGGGCCATACTTGGAGAAGATATGGTGTATTTGCTGTTCAGTGGTATAGAGACTGAGTCCAAACACGCCAAGGCATCTCGAAGGAGTTGGATTTTCCTGTTGACAATGGTGCAATATACAAATTTGTTTATACAGTCCATAATGTACTCTATAAATAGGATGTGTTTAAGTACAAAATGACTATTTTATGTAATGAAAGGAAATCAATCATTCAATTCAATTCAATTCAATTCAAAATATTCTTTATTCAAATAAACTTATAATAAGCACTTTTGAATCGTCGAATGAACATATGAACAAAAAGCTACCACCGGTTCGGAAGGCAGTTCTGCTGAGAAGAGCCGGCAAGAAACTCAACAGTTGCTCTTTTCAAAAATCATTCATTTTCATTATTTGGTTAATACCTTCCTGTTGTTAGTAGAAAAATGGTGTTCAAATTAGGTATTAAAATTTTAAACTCACAAAACAAATTTACTTTATAAAACAAACTAAATTAATCACAATATTATTTTAATATTATTTTAATATCATTTTAAGCCTTACAGGGAACTTTAAAATATATGTACAATCATATTGCTGTGTATACTATTCTTTTCTTTTACATAATATAAACTATGTAATTAAATAATAGCTTTAGAAATTACTTTATATTCTTAAAAATTAAACAACTACATACATAATAAAAATAATTGAATTTGAATATTTCTAGTATATAATCTAAAAGTCTTACATTTTTTAAAAAAACATCAAGGACTATATACGAACACAATACAAAAAAATATAAAATAAACAGCACAGCATACAAAACAATACAATCCTACACACATAAAAAGCACCCTATCTAAATATAATAAAAGGAACGTTGTATACCAAAAGTCTCACCCGATCACCGAGATGGCGCCGCCTAGACGACATCGGGCTGTGACTGTGGCTCCTACGGTAGGAGCCCCGAGGGGAGTAGGACCTGGAACGGCTCCTGGAGTACCGAGAACGGTAGCCACGACGTGGTGAACCAGATCTGGATCGAGACCTGGAGGAGGACCTGGTATCAGCGGGGTATTTGTTAATTTAGCATGCACATTAGGTTACTAGTATAGATATAAGTATTTTGTTTGAGTATTTCTTCTTGGTTGTTGTGGTGATTGGTAACCTTTAAATATTATATATAGCTAACCAATAATTAATTATTGTGGACATTTTATTCCTGTTTATTTTAGTATTTAATAAATTGTATTTTTGAGATATAAAATATAACTTTAAATACAAATCATTGTCATTGTCTAATGGTTAAATTAACAATTTGTGGGAATTATAGGTTATGTTGATATTTATTTGATTTTATTTACAATGTTATCTAAATCTTACAAGTTATTTTTTGAAACAATAAAATAATAATATATTTTAATATTTTCTTTGAATTGAATTGCAATCAAGGCATTCCATGTATGTTAACATATAATTTGTACTACATGCTAAATAATACAATAATTAGGTTAAATTCATTTTTTTGTACTACTAATAATGTTAATAACTATGATTTTACATTTGTCCTTGTGTTAATGGGTAATGCATACTTTTTAATGCCTCAAACTGTTCACATTGTAGTACCAAATACAAAATTAAATAAATTTGGAAAGCTATAAATAAAACATGGTATAAACTATAACATAGTTATATACAAGGATTTTCTAATACTATATAAGTACATAAATCAAATAAATACTTAACTAAAGACAAACTAAATTATTACTAAATGAAAATATTAATTGAACAAATTGATAAGACCACTTAAAACAAAATCATTGTTGTATCTATTTACTTTAAAAATGTAATAACAAGTGTCAATGATTTCTTTTTACAACTTTTATATAAAATTGAAATGAAAAGAAGTGCCTTAACATCAGGTTTCCTCTGACAGCTCTGACAGCTGAAAACAATATTTCTCCATCAGCATCATTATACACTTTGTCTCTTAATTTATTACTTCGAGCCCCACTCAAAGTTCAAATCAAACCCACAAGAATCTCTATGACTATTTTTAGTTAAAATTTTTTTTATGGAAGAAAATATAGTTATCAAGTACCCATTTATTAAATATATATTTTTTAAATATCATAATACAAACTCTATCAAAATAACAAATTGTAGTTAGTTTTATCAAGTTATTTAAAATTAATAATCCCCAAAAATAGTCCTTATTTCTATTTTTAATATAATTTACTTTTTGTTTTAAATTGGCAAAAAAGTTAATTGAATTGATAATTGCAAACCATAATTAAATTGCTTATCATGATGCGAAGTTGAAATGTTTGTTAACAGAATTGTTGCCATAGCATTTCTAAATATTGACCAAACCTTCAATCATAGTAGTTATTGATCACACAACTTGTTGTTGATGTAACCTAAATACAATTATAAAAGATTTATATTAATGCCAAACACACTAATATTTGTATTTATTTCTAATATAGTAATAACAGAAAATACTGTAATAATTAGAACTATGTGATGTAAATGAAAACATATGTTTACTACTACTACTACTGTATTACAAATTATTACATAAAATTTATCAATTTCACTTTTCAAACTACAAGTATAAATAGTAATTTAAGCTATTGTTACCTATTATAAACTAAAATAATAGTTTTGCTTTTATAAGTCTATCAGGAAATACTAATGGTTTGAAATAATTGGCTACCTCAACCGATTGTTTTCCCGCTTAGAATTTTGTGTAACTGTTTTATAATTTAGTCAGTTAAAGGTCAAATCGGGAATATGTGTAATAAAATTACAAATCATAATTGATTTGAATGCACCGACTATACTATATGATCGTGCATGTGTTGTCAAATTATATTTTATTTACTACTTACGTTTATAACATCATAACAACATGTTAAAGTCTCATAACACTAATTATAAAATTATCATATTTAATTCATATACTTAATAATAAAAACATTTAATTTATGTATATTATTGCGCAACGGTCGCTCGTTGCCTTGACAGCGAGGTTATATACCATTAACAAATTTGCAAAATTACGTCAGTATTACATACAAATAAGCACATTTCTAAATACATTTGTTTTTAAAGTTGTTATAAATATATCAATATACTTACGGGCTTCTATATTTTCTGCTGGATGCCTTTGGCGGGGGCGGCGTGCGCGACCGGCTCCGGCTGTGCACGCGAGACATCGCGGCGGGCTTCGGCGCCGGCTCCCGCGACCCGTTACGAGTCCTGGAGCGGCTCCTCTGAAACCACCCAGCAAATTGTTGTAAATTACCAATACACTCTCAAATATAACAAGATAGAGCGCATGACGCGCCAAAGCAAAATGGATGGTGAAATATAGTACCTCGCGATCAGACATGATGATTAAACCAAATAAACAATAAAAGTATGCTGTTTAACGCACAATTAATCTAATAATAAACTGAGATACTTTAAATAATATAATTCACACGAGCGCAGTACAACGCGGTCGCGATGAAAAACAAAATGGCGTCAGATAAAATTCGTGAAGCAAGACGTGATTTCAAACGCCAATAGGCGCTAAGCGGCTAGTCTAAAGCGCGGTAAAATTAAAAATGGAGTGGAGTATAAAAAAAGAAATATAACAGAGAAGTTGCCAGCAACAGAAACAAACTAAAAAGAATAGTTTTGAGCTTTTTTTGAGATTTTCAACAAATTCGATTAATAAAATTATGTTAATTATAAAAATAAAAATTATAAAAATTGTAAAGCATTGTAAGTTATAATATTCATGTTTTCAGAGAAATTTAATTGATAAGTAAATTGTTAAAAAATGACATTATTCTAATACCATATTAATACGTTTGTTATCGAGTTATTGGCAAACCCTCACAGACTTTACCTTTTAGCCTTTTAGCCTTTACAAACGTTTGGCATCTGTATCCTTGTGAGTCATAAGCACATAGATGATTATAGATGTTTACTAAACACCATAGAAGTGTTTGCGGCTAACTCCATGTGGTCTATGTCAAAAATCTACACTGGTCCGAATCGGCGAAAAGCTTACGCAAGCCATCCTAAGCAACGACAAACCCCCTTCACAAGAGTTTTATACTTTTAATTTTTTGCTGAGCTACAGGGAAATAATATTAGTAGGTACTATTTTACATGAATATAAAGTACAGTATATATTATGAGAGATTTGTAAAAATACATACCATTTTTTTATGTAAGTAAGAATTGAAAAAATGCTTCGAAAAAATGTTATAAAACATACTGTATAGTATATTTAATATGTTAAGGACCGTCCGGGAAAAGAAAAAATAAAAGTTTTATTATAATTTGTTTTTAAAGTTTTTTTATTTAATTTACAGTATGGCACCCAAATATTACGTTAGAATATAATATATACAATATTATACATTTGATAATTTTTTTATGTTTAAATAATGTTATAAAAGTTTTCTAACGACTACCTGAAATATCAATGTCACTGTAACGTGAGTCAATCTAATGTCATTTGAATTCCTATTCCACATCCTAAAGGTTGTGAATGTGATCATCGTGTGAATATTTAAAATATATTCGCCAACTAAAACATGACTGATACTGAAAATCAAAATGGGCCCCCTGTGGACCAGCCGCAAGAGAAAACTGCGAAGCAATTGGAGAAAGAAGCAAAAAAAGCAGCGAAACTAGAGAAACTCAAAGCAAAATTGGATAAAAAGAGCTCCGCGCCAGCTGTGCAAAAAGATAAGCCAGAGGTTATTTATTATTTTTTTATTAACTCCCAAATATCAAGCTTATCAATAATCTACACCGTATATCATTTATATTATGGTTCCAACAATTGCAACAAGTAGAATTATTAAACTACATATTGAATAATGAAGCCTATTCTCTTGAGTGAAAGGATCCTTACGTGTATAATTTTAAATATTGCATCACTTCCTGAACACTATTAAAAAATTTTATTTAATAAAATATAATAGAATGTCACATTTAAATTCCAAAATATATTTTAATCAAATATATACAGTACATTTATATTGATATAAATACAAACAAATAAAATTTAAAATATGTAATCTTAAATTTTTATATTATCATAGCATTATATACGTATATTAAATATAATAAATATATTATACTTCACTTAATAAGTAATTGAATATAAAATGACTTGTAAATATATTAATCTTTTTTAGAAAAAAGTAAAAGAAGTGAAAGAAACCACCTTGTACAAGCATAACACATTACCTGGAGAAAAGAAAGATATATCAGACCCTATCCCTGATTCCTATAGTCCACTTTTTGTTGAAGCTGCATGGTATGCTTGGTGGGAAAAGCAAGGGTTCTTTAAGCCAGAATATGGAGTAAGTATTTTTTTAAATTTAAATAAATATTTTTTTTATGAAATAAAAATTAAAATATGTTTAATTAAGTATGTATATAACAATAGGACTGTTGGAAACTGAAGTGGATGATTACTTTTTAATATAAATTGTTTATTTTATTTGTGAAAGTATCAATTAGAATTGTAAAATTGTAAAGCTGGCACTTAAAATTATGAATTTGAAGTGAAAAACTTTATGATGAATATATTAAAGAATTACTAAAAGCAACTTTAATAAAATAAATTTAAAATATTTCTTCTCTTAGGAAAAAAACTTTTTTTAAAGAAAGAATTATCTAATATTAATTTACAATAAATATTTTCAGAGAAAATCTGTATTAGAACAAAATCCTAAAGGAAAATTTGTGATGGTTATACCTCCACCGAATGTAACTGGTACTCTACATTTGGGGCATGCTCTAACAAATGCAGTGGAAGATGCTATTACAAGATGGCATAGGTAAGTTATTTTCTTATTATATCTCCAGAATCTCCATTATATAGTATGGTTTAAGTGACATAATTTTTTCTGCTTCAATTAATCAGCAATATTCTTTCTTAGTGTTGTGTGTGTGTAGTGTTCTTAACTGATCATGGTGTGTAAAGTAATAAAGTATATAATTAAAATTACTATATGTAGTACTATTATTGTTTTTATAATTATTCATATGTGATTAAAACTAATTAAAATAATAAAAATGAAATACTCTATTCTCTAGCATTCCTCAGTGAACTCTTACTTAAAATAATAAATATTACAGAATGTGCGGCAAAACTACAATATGGAACCCTGGCTGTGATCACGCTGGTATTGCTACTCAAGTAGTAGTAGAAAAGAAATTGTGGAGAGAAGAGAAGAAAACTCGACATGAGTTGGGCCGAGACGAGTTTATTAAGAGAGTGTGGGAGTGGAAAAATGAGTAAGATTTAAACATATTTTTTTTGTAATATCTTAGCAGTTTCTCGGTAGGGAATCAAACTTATAATCGCTGCAT
The DNA here is from genome assembly GCA_016802625.1 of Heliconius numata. NCBI lineage: Eukaryota > Metazoa > Arthropoda > Insecta > Lepidoptera > Nymphalidae > Heliconius > Heliconius numata. Next base: position 1,136,720 of record JAEBDU010000099.1, read on the forward strand.
GTAGAGAATTTAGATGATTACGGTTTTTTTATTTTCTACAATAGTATGAATTTGCATTTGATATTATTTAGACATTGATAGATGGATAATGTTAAATATCAAATAAAAAAAACATTAAGTATGTCAATAATAAAAATAGCACAAAAAAAATGATTAATTAAGGCAGAAATGTGAAAGTAAATTGAAAGCTTATATTTTTTACATTTTAGGTTAGTCATACTTAGAACTTATAGTAACAACATAAGCAAACTGCCACTGTATGTGATAAAATGAATAAATGAATGAAGTTAAGCTGCCAGTTGTGGCACAAGGGCAAAGCATGTGGTTTTGAATACTACAGTAAACAGAAAAAGTTATTTTATATTAAATATATAATATTGACTTTTTGTAATTCCATATCTTTTAATAAAAATAAAAAGATTTATATGTCTTAAATTATGAACATTTACGTTAGCTACAGTGATACTGAATTTAAGACAAACAGGATTTTGGTATCTGATAACCAATAATAATATAGCCTCTTTATTCAGACATATTAAATTTTACACTATTGGATATTATAAATTAAATGCTAGTTGGATTTCATTGTATATTTGTCCTGTGAAAAAGGCCTCTTCTATTTCATTCTATTGGATGCCATCTGATAACTACATTATGGTTTATTTAACCAGAGCTAGAAATAAAAAAATATACATATACATTCTTTAACATAAAAATCAAATTCACATTCGTCCATCCATCTATACATTTATTGTAAATGTACACATTTAGGAAAGAAATTGGGAAACATAAAAATATCCCACAACATTAAAATTTTCACACATTTTTAAAAAAGTATATATTTATAATAATAATTAAAATTGTATCTGTATTTTTCGATAGAAAAGGAGGACGAATCTACGAACAACTACGTTCACTAGGCTCATCCCTCGACTGGTCGCGGGTTCGATTTACAATGGACCCCAGCATGTGTAAGGCTGTTAACGAGGCCTTCATAAGATTACATGATGCGGGAGATATTTATAGAGCTAACAGATTGGTGAATTGGTCCTGTGCTCTTAAAAGTGCTATTTCTGATATAGAAGTGGATAAGGTAGATCTGGCTGGCAGGACCATGTTGGCTATACCTGGTTATGAAAATAAGGTAGGTGGTGGTATTCTATTTATTTTTATATTATGTCTATTAATTATAATAAAAAAAAAAAAATAATTTTCTTGTTCTGGTAACTGAGGCCAAGCGCCAACGCCGCGCTTTTTGTGCCACTCGACACGAGACATCGGCGAATAGTCGTATCTCTTAATGAGAATTAAGTTTCTTAACACTAGGTTTCCAGGTTTCCTCTGCTCTGCTATACGTGTTACAGCGTGAAGCAAATACAAAATCACATTTGGTTCAGTCATATATTGTCATTTAATAAATGGCACAATGGCATTTTTTAAATCAAATTAAATTCAGTCAAAAAAATTAAGTAATCCCCACATACATCACCATTTATGTAACTTTAAAGAAATGCAATTAAGCCAATGTTGCATCAAATGAACAACATTATTAAATACACTAAAAACAAGATAATTAATCTCTGTCTTATAACATTTTGTGTAGACACCAAGAAAAAGGAATTCTAATATTCTGTTCAGTTTTCTGTCTGCTGACTGCTGAACATGATTCGTACTTTACTCGAAAATAAATTATATTTAAATTGTTATCATTTCCACCATTCGATAAGATAAAACGAGTATGTTTCGAATTCGTGTAGAAATCGGAGATCACAGTTTTTGACACTAGTTTCTCCTAGCCGATCCTGATAATAGTATATCCAAAATACTGCTATAAATTTTTATTTTTTATATAATTCAGGTGGAATTCGGAGTGTTAGTTCATTTTGCATATAAAGTGGAGGATTCTGAAGAAGAGATTGTAGTGGCCACCACCAGAGTGGAGACTATGCTGGGTGACGTCGCCGTGGCGGTGCATCCCAATGATCCTCGGTGAATGTTGAACTTTGTTATAAATATTATTGATTATGTGTTTGTATGTTTGGGATGATTGTTTTACAATAACATAGGAACGAAAGCATTCGAATTTTTATTCGAATTCGAATACATTATATGGGTTTGTCTGGGAGGCGCTGAAAAAGTATTTTAGCACGGGCGCCAGTTAAGCTCGCTACTCCACTGTATAGAGGAAAGACATTACGTGTTCTTTGGCGGAATTCAACGTCGCGCTTTGTCTACCATAGGTAGGAAATAATTGTCCCCCTCCAAAAGAACTTACAGTTTAGACACTCCCTTCTTTACTTTCTGCTCGAATTTTAAACCTTGCATTTTAAATGACGGATCTGAACGCCGCACTTTGTCTTAAATAAAGTGAGGAAATCTGAACAATTCATTGCTCCAAGTGGGAATTGAATTATGAATTGAATTTATGAAAGTTATCACTTGTTTTATTTTCATTTCAGATACAAGCATCTCATTGGTAGAAACATCTTACATCCGTTCATAAAGAGAAAGCTTCCTGTGATAGCAGATGAATATGTGGATATGAACTTTGGAACAGGTGAGTTTTTCCTCTATATTTTTACTATACATTTCATATAATTTTATTTCTTACAGTTTAGGTGGAACACAAGGATTAACATACACTTTATTTATGGGCCTATTGAAATAAAACTAATACTAAAAGTTAAGGAAAGTTTGCCAAAATACAATAGTAAAGACTAGTGAAAAAGATTTTTTATTAAGAAGGAATCATTCGTTCTATTACATTATTTTGTGCCCCTAATAACATTTCTTATCATATGTCTTCCACATACAGACACTGATCAGTTATGATTTTGTTATAAATCCATAGATATACATTATTGATTGTTTTGTTAAACTAAAAAATGTTAATTGACATAATTTTGATGTCGATAATGAATTGTTGATATTTATTAAAATAAATAAATAAATTTGAATACTAAACATATTTTATCTCCATTTATTCTGACTTCAGCTACTTTATTTATTGTTTAAATGCTAATTGTTATACTAATAATTTTGATGAATAAATAATATATTTGACGAATAAAATAATCAGAAATATTCTTCTTCTGATTGTAAACGAAACTCTTGTGGGTGCGATTTTCACAAAGCGAGATTAATTCTTTTCTTGCTCTAGCGTGCGATGTTGATTTACGCGACTCAACACGCAATATCTCGTAAATGGGGCAATGCGTGTGGAACAAAGTGACTTAACACTAGATTTCCTCTGCCTACCCTGCTATATGCGGGATACAGTGTGAAGCTATAAAAAATAATTTAATTTAAATTATAAAAAATTGTTCGAAGGCGCTGTGAAAATAACTCCTGCCCACGACCCTAACGATTATGAGATAGGAAAACGACATAACCTACCGTTCATCACGATATTCGATGATGAAGGCAAGATGTTGGATAATTGCGGTGCTTTTGCTGTAAGTATTATGTTGTTTTGTTTGAAATATAGTATTTTTAATATAATTTTCTATTATCTGTGGATGTTATAGGTTTTTCTTAAGTTATCGTTTGAAAGATGCATTTATAAATGATTATAAATGTATTTAAACTTATAAAAATATTACACGAACTCCACACTTTGAGTGGCGGTGGACTCGTTACCAGAGCGAGAAAATTAACATATTAAATATTTTATTCCTCCAGTGGTAATCGAACCCACAACTTGTCGCATTTTTATTCACATTCTGTTGCTGTTGTGCCCCTGTTCCACGACTGGCCTCTAAAAACTGTTTTATTTAGTTATATCCTGCGAAAGATTAATAATTACAAAGCTTATATTTATGGATAAACGAAATAGAAATATACACACACATTTTATCGATAACGATAGTTCGATAAATTAGTAGTTTTATAATATATCCTTTTTCATGTAAAGCAATAAGGATATATGTGGTTTTTTTTAAATGGTCCTTTTCTTTTTGTTAGGGAAAGAAACGTTTTGACGTTCGTCGCGAAATCATCAAGACTCTAGAAAACGTAAAGTTATATAAAGAGACTAAAGACCATTCCATGGTGGTCCCACTCTGCAGCAGATCCAAAGATGTAGTAGAACCTATGTTAAAACCACAATGGTAAGAAATAATTGTATAATTTGTTATATTAGAGAGTTATAGTGCAGTGACAAAGCGTGACCTATAGTTCCGCTACTTAAAACGCAATGTCACACAATCCATTAAGACACATCTTTTCCTCATATGCAATAAAAACCTGTATTTGTATTATTTAAAGTATTAAGATTCCGTCGTAGCGCAACGGAAGAGGTCTGTAAACACGACTGTTGTGGATTCGATTTCTGCTTGGGGGGGGATTAATTAATTATTTTTTACATTGGCTCGTAACAAGACTAACACAAATCATAAAAAAAAAGAAAAATTGGTATATTTTGTGAATTTTATAAAACAACTTCTATGCTCCAAGATCACCAAATTGACAAAAAGAAAGCCATACACCCCACAATTATTATAACCTATTTCTTATAATTAAAAGGTACATCCGCTGCGACAACATGGCGGCTGAAGCGATAAAGGCAGTCAAAAGCGGAGAATTAAAGATAATACCGGATGTCCACGAGAAAATATGGTACCACTGGATGGAGGGCATCAGAGACTGGTGTATATCGAGACAACTGTGGTGGGGACATAGGATACCTGCTTATAGAGTTGTAGTACCTGAAAGCGAGGTAAGCAATCTATCAATCAATCGATATATCAATCTATCAATCTTTATAAAAGTAAAGTAGACGTAAAATAGAAATAAATTGTATACCAATTAATGCATTACAAGAAAGTTCTTAATAATTTGTATGATAGCACAATAAGCCATCTTATTGCTAAGTGAGCAATCTCTTCCAGACAACCTTGGGGTAGAGGGATAAAGGTGTACTGAGTATGTCATCTATTAATTATATTTAAATATGTTTTATGCTTCATACTGTATGGGAACCTAACGTTCTCGTTAAGACACTTCCATTCCCCAATTCAACAAATGCCTACAGCATTGCGTGTTGAGTTGCGGAATTCAACACCGCGCTTTCCCTCGTTATTAAATATTTAATTTCCTTGAGTGGGAATCGAATCTACAGACTGTTGCATTTACAGTCGTACGCTTGTGCGGGATACAACTTAAAGCTAAAAATAATATATACAACTAGTTTATACCTATGGCATCGACCCCGTGGCCAAACGGAAATAACTAAATTGTGTATGACACATTCTAAGTGCGGGAGGTAACACCGACGCAGGTACAGTGGGTTACATTAAAACGAGTCACGTGTTACCAGTTACCAGTAGTTCCATTCCGTTCCTTCCGTTACCAGTAGTTCCTCAGATTAGCGTGTTCAACCATACAAACTTTTCACCTTTATAATATTTAATTTAGTATAGATATATCAATTTATTATAGTATAACATATTTATGTATGTGTATATACGATTTCACGCTGCAAGGCAGTAACGGTGGTGGTAAAGCCGCGTCGTCGTCGAACCCGCACCGGACGCAAGAAGGCCTCGCGCAAGATTCGAACCCAAAGGCCCACTGTATGTTATATTGCATGCCTCTGTACATATAGGGAGATTTTCTGTTTTTAATGTATATATAGGACTTACTCCAATTACACGTGTCGATTGTCATTATTTTTTTATTTTTGCATAAATAGAAAATTTATTCGTGATTAATCACTATTTTTAATCTTAATGTTATAATAAAATCTTACATTATCTTGCTTTTTACATAAATACATTTTTATTTTACGTATCTCATATTTGTTAATTATGTTCTCTCTGTTCTCTTGAATGTGAGAACAGATAGCTCAAGCTAAACTTTTTGTTAACTTAGACCCACTGTATGTTGTGTTGTTGCATGCCAATATGCTTAATGAGATGTTCAGAAAATTTGTTATTTTGGATTTTTTTATTTGTTGTTTACTGTAATTTGCCCATAACAAGTAAGAAACTGTTGATAAGTCAATTAGTTTCCTATTTTTATTCAACTTCGCGTTATTAATATTTAAAAATTATATGCGATAAAACAAATCTATTTATTATGGATTTATTTTGTATTTATTTAATGTCTCCTTGAAATGCAATTCCGCGATTTCGTAAATTCTTACATAAATTATCAATAATGGTTATTTGATGCAGACATTTTTTTTTTTTTTTTTGCTTTTGTATTTAGTGTTTAGTAGAATTGTGTTATTTTTTATTCTTACAAATAAAATATGCTCAATAATATCTTTATGTTTAAACCTCATTTAGTCTTGTTTACTTATATGGGTTATTTAAAGAAAATTCATAATCATCTACAAATAACTAGGTACAGAACGATTGACGTGTTACGCCCTGAAGGTAGCTAAAGGTGGCTGCGTAGATTTAAGTTTAGATTTTTTCTTACTTTTGTTTATATTCATTCCAACTTCAGACTAACTTCAGAGCGGTCACGATTCGTCGACCATACAAACATGAGCAGTTTTCCTTATTTTTTCTCAGAATCAAGAAGAACAATGGGTGTCAGCCCATACAGAAGAGGAGGCATTAGCAAAAGCGGCATCCAAATTAGGTCTTTCACCAGAGGAAATTAAATTGCAAAGGGACGAAGATGTGTTAGACACTTGGTTCTCGTCGGGACTGTTTCCGTTCTCGGTTTTCGGATGGCCAGATAATACTGATGATTTGCAGGTATTTTTGTTGTTTTTTTAAGTATTTATTGCAAGATTTAGGGGAACCTAGTGTTAAGTGATTCCATTTTTTAAGCAACATCCGGCTTGGAGATGTTGCATGTTGTGTAATGTAACTCAACAACGCGTTCGTGCAGGGAAATCGATTTTCTAAATCATATACGATAGAATGTAATTATGTCTAAATTTGTCTTATAACATTAACATTGAAAACAAACAAATAAATATAAATAAGAATATTTTATATCCTTATTTCTTTCCAGGCATTCTATCCCGGTACCTTGTTGGAGACCGGTCACGACATTTTGTTCTTCTGGGTGGCGAGGATGGTCTTCTTCGGACAACGTCTGCTTGGGAAATTACCTTTCAAGTTAGTTATTGAGTATTTTATGTTTAAAGATTTTTGATTGTCAAATATAATTTAAAAATTTGAACGTACATTTTTTAAATTATACTTTGTATTATTTTATACTATTTTAGGTCGTCGTCAAAATTTTCTTATATATTTATTCATATTTGTTCCTTAATTTACAGCGAAATCTACCTTCATCCAATGGTCAGAGACGCCCACGGTCGAAAAATGTCTAAATCTTTGGGCAATGTCATCGATCCTGTAGATGTAGTACGAGGTATTACCCTAGAAGAGCTTCACGCCCAACTTGTCGATTCGAACCTGGACCCTCGTGAAGTAGATAAGGCTAAGCAAGGACAGAAACAAGATTATCCTAATGGTATACCTGAGTGTGGGACAGATGCTTTGAGGTGAGGGTTTTGTATAGAAAAGTGAAAGTGTATTTAAAGAAGAAAAGATAAATATAGAAGATAAAAATTGTAGGGATAGTTAAATAAAATTGATTAAATATGATCTTTAGATAACAATTTTTATATTTTAAATATTGGAGGGTTCCATCTCTAATCGTAGAAATTGATTATGTATGTTGATTTCTCCACTTTGGTAAAACAAATTGCAGCGTTAAGTTTCGTAATTTAGGCGGTGCTTGAAGAAAACAGTACCTAAACACTAAATTTGCTCTGCTGAGCCTGCTGTAAGAGGGATACAACAGGAAACTGCAATCGTAATAATTAAATCAAGACTTATCAAATTAAAATGACTTACGATTTTTTTTCTCTAATATCGTTCGTTTTTTAGGTTCGCCCTCTGCGCCATGACACAAGGCCGGGATTTGAATTTAGATATACAAAGAGTGCAAGGCTACCGTTTCTTCTGTAACAAACTGTGGAACGCTACTAAATTCGCTTTAATGTACTTCCCTAAAGGCACTGTGTACAAGGTAATATAGATTTATATTTAATATAGTGTATATTCACTCTGTTTTATTTTATTTTATATTTTTTAATGATTTAGTAATGGTGCCGTCGCTACCCAGTGGGACGGCTTCGGGATGTGAGTACAATGGTTGTTGGTTTGACTCCCACTTAATCCACTCAATATAAGAATGGATTTTCATTTATCCACTCTTATTAGTGTTACTACTTAGTGTTCCGATTATGAGTAGAAAACGGAGTATGGAATGTCTTAAAACTAGCTTCTCTACCTCCACAGCTATATAATTAGGTTTTTTTATTTCCTTGCTTTCATAAGACGAAGGATGGTGCTGAGTTCCACCATAGTGTCTTAATTCCGCATTGGAAGCAGTGAAAGTACTTTTACTTAACACTAGATTCAGTGTGAAACTGAATAAACATTGGCATATATATATATTTTAATTTCTTACTAGGTACATCCTCCCTCTCTACCCTCCGGCCTTTCCTCAATAGACCGCTGGATGCTCTCAAAACTGTCTCTCGCTGTTCAAAAAGTGAACATTGGCTTTCAACAATACGATTTCCCGTCGGCCACCACTCATTGTTATAATCTGTGGTTGTACGACCTTTGTGATGTTTATTTGGTGAGTTATTTAATTATTATTATATAATATATAGTATGAATAGAAAAATATATATAGCTTTTAGAAAAAATATATATTTTATATGTAAGTGTTAAAGATATTGTGTTTTGATTTAAACTATTTATCTATATTTATAAAAGGAGAAGTTCCCACGTCAGACGCACGCACAACCGTAACCGCTGATGGTAGAAACGTGAAATTTGGACAGATGTTTATTTTCATAATGTATATGAATATATAATTATAACCCACTAAGAAGGGATTTTGAAAAATTTTAAACTTGAATGGAGGTTTAAAGTTTGTGTGGAAAAATCTTTAAATCGGCACCGATTTTTATAAAATTTACAATTCAGACTCTTAAATATATTTCATTGAACACATGTCTCATGGTTTATTAAGATTCACCCTCTAAACTTAAAATAATTTCATAATTATATTTAATAAATATTCGTATAGTTCAAGCGGGCGAAGCCGCCTGTGTCCGCTAGTCGTAAATAAAAAGACACACAAGTGACAGTATCAACACTAACAAAAAAATCTTCATTCCAGGAATACCTAAAACCAATCTTTGCCCAGGGCACAGAAGAACAAAAAGCATCAGCAAGATCAACACTATACACTACATTAGAATATGGACTTAAACTATTAAGTCCGTTCATGCCATTCCTCACTGAGGAGTTGTATCAACGACTACCGAAGGAAGAGTCGTGTGTGTCTATATGTGTTGCTGATTACCCTACTGTAAGTTCTTTTTTAGGTTATTCCGTACTTCTTTTTTTTGCTTCACTTTTGGTGAACCAGTCTTTATCTTTCTGTAAAACCTTAGGCTCTACACTTAACACATTATATTAAACACATACATTATATTAAATGGTTAAAAAGTGAAAAAAAAAAAAACAATTATTCCTTATATTACTTCAGGAGAAAACTTTCCCTTCTAAAGTTAAAACAAACCAAAATTTCAACAAAATCAACAATTAATTCTAGGAATCAATTACCCCCTGGCGTTCAGAACAGTTAGAAGCCAATGTGGAGACCACCCTCAAGATCATCCATCTCATACGTTCCACTCGATCCGAGTACAACTTAACCAACAAACAGAAGACCACCGTCCACTTGGTCCTAGCTGATGATGTACAGGAGATCCGGGAGCTGTTCCTCAAGCTCCAGATACTGGGGAACAGTGAGCTGAGTAAAGAGGAGCCGCCTATTGGTTGTGCTATATTGACGGTGTCTGATAAGATTGTGGTGCATTTGGTTTTGAAGGTAATTTAGATTACATTTCTTCTAAACCATTTAATTATTTGTAGATGATCAAATATTTACTAATAATTAGTTTTATAAAATTGTAACCAAAAAGTAAATTGAAAAACTGACTTTATTAATTGCTTCAAATATTTTACAGGGCCTTATCGACCCACAAAAGGAAATAACAAAACTCGAAAAGAAAAAAGAAAATCTATCGCAAACAATAACTAAATTACAACAAGCAATTTCAGCAGAAGATTATTTAATTAAAGTACCAGTTGAAGTTCAAAAACTTAACTCAGAGAAAATGTCGCAATCTCAAGGAGAAGTAGAGAGGTTACAGGCAGCTATAGAAACATTGAAACTAATGTAGTTAATAGATAATCTATAGTAACATTATATTATATAGGTTATTAATAATTTTATATTGTTTTGGTGTGATGTTATGAATAAAGAATATACAAATTTAGAAAAAGAAATGCACATCTAGCTTTCTTTTCTTCTTTGATGTATTAGCGATTATTAAACTAAATCAGAGGATATAGACCACAAAAGTAAGTGAGCAAATAAAGAAAATTATAAAGCTAATTTGTCAGTATTGAAAGATGACAATATGCTAAGAGAACATAAATGCAATTTTCTGTTGTGTAATATTATTTCCCTTTTTTTTACCGTACAACCTCTTTCGTGAGTTCTCCATTCAACGTGACACTGGCGAAGTGATTTTGTGCTCAACTGGCACGCTCGGAACGCCATATTAGAAAGAACAGAACAGAACATAAATAATATTATTTGACTAATGAATTACTAATTCACTTTGAATGTATTCTTTAAATAAATTTGTGCGTTTGATCATCTATTACTATTATATGTATAAGTAATAGAAAAAACTTCCTTAAATTTGGGCACTTCTTTAAGTTTGTATTTTTCACAATATGAGTTGACATTGCATAAAAAATTATAATACTTATTATCATGTTTTTAGTTGAATATGTTTTCTTTCACCTTAATGTAGATTTTTATAAAAGAGAAGGACATTTTAAATTTTACTCTAGTATAGTGAGATAAAAAGTTAAATAATTAATAGAATCCATTGGACTTTAAATGGAAAAAAATGGATATTATAGGTTTTTTAGATAAGAGTATTTACAATTGCACCGTGTTGTCCATTTTACTGTATATAAAGTTGCATTTTATTGTACATTTTGGTTCCTCATATTTTTTGTTGTTTTTTGTTCATCGTAAAATTATCTATAAGTATTTATGTAAGTCAATTAATTCACATTGAAATATGCAATTGGCTAACATTTATTAAGTCTGTATTTTGAAATTTTAATATTATTTAAGATGTCAATTTAGTAACCCATTGTTCCCTTTTTTAACCTTTAAATATTCTTATATCTTAAATTAAAGATAATTTAAAAAAGAAAGACAACTTTGTTCAAAAAACAATAATCCATGTTACCTGATTTCATGGTTACCTCTTATTATTTATTTATCCTTTTGCAATACATCTTTACGCTTGAGTACGAAGTTTTATTTTACCTTTCTTTTTGATTTGATTTAGTATTTAAATAATATATTTTATTCTCTGTAATATGCAGCATCGTCTCTTTTAGTGTGTATTTTGTATATGGATATAATTGTATACTAATATGTGGACGTGAGTTCACATATGTGGCTGGGTGATCACGTGTATAAATGTGTAGGTAGTATTTGGGAAACCCACCCCTTTCAACATTACAAGGCATAAGTATCGGCTCCCTCTTTATGTTACAGATCATTCTTCTGAGCATATAGTTCTTGTGGATGGAGGTAATAAGGGGCGGGCTGAACCCATCTAGAATGGTATTGTGTCCAAAAATCTTTTACACCAGTACCTCCCAGAAAATATCTCTAGCTACAACCATGTGTATTCGTGTTTTCTATTGCATTTCGTAGAGACTGGAGTCGGGGGCCGCTTATTTGGCTTTACTCCAAAGTCCTTAGTCCATTGTCTACGGTGAATATAATAATTCCCTTCAATAGTCTTGTAACAGATTCTGTACAAAAATTACTTATATTTTTTTTTCTTTTGGTTTAAGCAATCTCAGATGAAATTCTTATACTATTAAACAACAATCAAAAACCGAATTTCACTCACAATCAAAAATGTAGTACTAAAAATATTTTATATTGTAAACAAAAAGGGAGAAATGGCTAACTTTATACACTATTTATTTTACGGCACATAAGTACCGGCAAAAAAAATAATAAAAACGTATTTTAGATCATTATAATCTAAAATATGTCTTACAAATAATGACACCGTACTTAGTTCACTGCAGTCACTCTGTTATTTACTTTTATTAAGCACTTTAACTTGATCGCATTCATACTAACTTTAATTTGTTATATTGATCTCAGCTGTTAATCTGTTATTGATTTTGTCATACGCCTTTGTATAAACGTCAAATGAACCTTGACTTGAATATTTGCCGGATAATGGTGTCGGTACAAAATTGATAATAATTCGTAATTAATTATTATAATGTTTATAGTAATATAAGATACATATTATACTAATATTGAGTTAATTTATCATAGTAATTATGGAGTTTCCTACATTGGGCGAACATTGTCAGAAGGTAGATTGCAATCAAGTAGATTTTCTGCCTCTTCAATGTAAATGTGGGAAGATATTTTGCCGAATTCATTTTAATGAGCACTGCACGTCCGGGGACTGCGAGCTGGCGCCGAAACCTAAAGAGGTCAACTTACAAAATGATGATCAAATATACAGATGTTCCTACAAGGGGTGCAGAAAGGGAAACCTACATGAAATGCTCTGTATTAAATGCAATAAGCATTTCTGTATCGAACACAGATTTCATGAGTAAGTTATTTTTATAACATTGTTTATTTTATTTGATATATCTAATTTTTTATCCTTATTGGAATATTAAGGATAGAGAAACATTCTTTTACCTCATTTCAGTCTTACACTGTATTCTGTACGTAGCAGGGTAGGCAGAGGGAACCTAATGGTAAGACACTTAGTCCCCATTAAGACATTTCCATTACCCACTTTCTCCCAAATTCTAGAAGCATTGCATGTTGAATGTTGGAACTCAATGACGGGATTGAGGAAATGAAACTATTAAATATTTCATTTCTTCAAGTGAGAATCGAATTGCGCTATGATTGACCTTAAATTTCTTTACTTAACAATAAAATTATTTTCTTCTCCATTCAGATTTTCTGTTTTCTGCCAAGTATTGGATGTGTTAATGTTATGTAAAAGCTTCTTCAGGTTAATAATAGAAACAACCATTCGGTTCCAACATTTTATTGATTGATACCACTGTGCCGTAAAGTAAGTGTACTTGTCGAGACTCGGGCAAGGAATGAATCCCGACTACTAATTCCATGCCTTTTATATTATTAGTCAAATCAACAACTATCTTGACAAATACAATTATAACAAAATTGTGTCATTTGACTTCACAAAATATTATTTAAAAATTTAAGCCAAAGAAAATAACAACTTTATTAGAATTATTATACCATAATTCTAATAAAGTTTAACAACAAAATACTAATAAAAATAACTTTACATTATAATAAATTCACAACGCTAACATATGTTTAGTAGCAGTGTAGGGTAGTGGCTGAGCATAGATTATATATTTTTCTATATTTTCTGTATTATGTAAAGAATGATCTGAAGTGAGTATATCCATAAATGCATTGCGAAATCATAAATGGCACTGGGCATGGCCTTTATTATTAGACTTAGTCCTATATAGCTATTTATTCCTTCAGTATATTTTTATATAAATTTAATGCAAACAAATCTAAACAGTAGTTTAACTTCACACTGTATCTCATATATAGTAGGACAAGAAGAGGCCTAATGTTAAGACACTCTGTTCCCCACTTCTTCAGAACTCAACACTGCATTCTAACAAATATTTTATTTATTTCACAGATCATGTCCAGAGATTGATGACGAAACAATGGCTGCAAAGATAGAGCAGTTTGAAGCACCAAGGCGGCAATTTCAAGAGGCCAATAAATTTTTTCAAGAAAAGGT
>JAEBDU010000099.1:1155661-1179726 GCA_016802625.1 Heliconius numata
CCAAGGCGGCAATTTCAAGAGGCCAATAAATTTTTTCAAGAAAAGGTAAGTGTTTTTATATATATTGTAGTTTTCGTTTTTAGTTTAGTTTAGCTTTTTTTATTTATATATCCATTTTTTATTTTATTTTTTTTTCTGCAGATTACAGAAAATATAAGAAATGCATTGCAATCATCAGCTAAAGTGAAAACTGCATCAAAAATTCATTTAATGAGAATTAAGCAGAAAGCATTAGGACCTAAGTCTATTCCAGTCACCGAAAGAGTATATTTTGCTGTTAAAAGACCTTTTACCACAGATCCAAAATCAGTTAAAATTATTAAAAATATAGATAATATAAAGCCTTTAGGATCAGTAAGTTTAGAGCCAGATTTAAAAGACACTGTGCCACTATTTATATCAACAAAATGGAGTTTGGGCAGAGCTATAGATAGTATTTGTGATACATGTAATATTAAAAATGATAACAATAAAATGGGCGATACTAAATTAAGAATTTTCCGACAGTTAGATGGTTATTGCATAAGTCCTATAAAAATGGATGTGGAAATTTCTGAATTGTTAAAAAATCAAGTTTTATTAGAAGGAGATAAGTTAGTTTTAGAATATATTGATAGTAATGTTTTTACTAATTTAGATGATACAGCTCAAATATTTTTAATGTAGTCTATAATTGTTTTTAAATATATATTTTTTATCTTTCCTGTATTTTCTTTTCTTTTCTTTTTTTGTGTTCAATGTAAACTTAAATATTGCAAATAAATGAAAATACGAATTAATATTTTCACTGTGGTTCAAAGTCAAAGTCAAAATATCTTTATTCCATAAAAATGCTTAATATTTACTTGGACATAAAACAACTAGTTTCTTATATTCATGTTTTACATTATTTGAGTATTTGTTTTCTTTAAAATGCTTCCAATAGACTATAAGCTATCTATGTTTTAGATATCAAAAATATCAGTGAGAAATAAAACAACAATATCTACTTAAATAACAAATCAACTTTATTATGAGGTAAATGAAAATACAGTAACAATAAATAATCCTACAATTATAATTAACATTATAATAATATCAGGTGACTTAGAGTTTATATTATGATATATTTACAATATATCAGCGTCGCCATTTTCCTTTATTCGTGACGTGGATCGGTTATATTCAACGAGAGGCAGTAGAGGGGGCGCGGAGGGGTTGGTGTGCGCGGTGGGGGGAGGGGTGGCCGCCATCTTGTATCTCTCTATCAACCAATTGCATTTGCCCGTTCTGCTTATTAACGTAATGAGATCTCGGCGGTATTGTTTTGTTAATATTGCATACAAAAATGGATTGGCGCAAGCGTTTAATGGGTAAAAGAATACGAGGAGGACTTTGCCGTGACTGACGTCGACTAGAGGTATTCCGGCCAGGGCAGTAACTCCGAAAAAAGCGACGGGCGCCCAGCAAAGTAGATCGGTGCCTATGAGAAGCGCCATTTTGTTAGCTATCCTCCTTTCGGCTGCCGCTGCTGCCCCCCTACCTCCGTATTTCTCCCCTCCCCCGCCCAACGACCTATATATCTGGACATAACACACAACTATAGTGACCCAGGCTACGGCATTTGTTAAAAATAAGCCTCCTTGATATATGGCGTCACCCACGTTTTCACTTTCTACCGGCAAGCAAATTGAGGTAGAGGAATAGTCCGATACTCCAGTCAGCGGTAAGCTGGCCATCATGAGGGAAAACGCCCATCCACCCGCCATTATCTTAGCGGCCGCGCTCATAGAAATTCGCCTCTCCAAATAAATAGCGTAAGTGATCGCGAACCATCTTTCCAACGTGACAATTGTAAGCGTAAAAACAGAGAGCTGACCGGAGAAAACGGAGAAAAACCCAGCTATTTTGCACCCCACACCGTATTGCCAGTCGTAGGCGTAATTGAAGAATTCCCCATAAGATCGGAGATCGACTGAGGCGACCATAGCGAGATAGAGTCCAGTGCACAAATCGGAGAAGGCAAGATGGCACATGAGGAAGCGAGGGACGGAGAGTTCGCTGCGGTTGGTTAGTAGGACGAGCAGGACGGCGCCGTTGCCGACGACTGCGGCGGCCACTACGAGCCACACGCAGGCGCGCAGCCACGACCACCCCATCACGTCCTCGCACGGGTTGAGCGCGTCGGGCCGCGGCGTGCACGACACGTGTCGACGACTGAGGGAAACAGTTTTAATTACATACATACAAATAAAATTAGTTTTTTTATGTCTATAGATAAGTGTTATGATGTGGAATAAATGTTATAAATTCTCTGTTTTAAATCTTTATATTCGAGGGAATAACCTTACCTTATCATAGTAGGAGGTAAGGTATTCGTAATGGATTTCAAAATTATCGTGATTGAATAATTTTATTTTCTCTAGGGACGCTAGGGACACAGCGGGACGTTAGTTATTTTTTAAATTTAGATAGTTGTGTTTTATTTTTAGTTTGTTTTGTTTTTATCTCTTTATTGTATTTTTTTTATCTTTACACATTTACCTTATCTAATTGTGCATAATTAATGTTTTGGAGATACGGAATATTAGGCCGACCACAAGGCCACCAAAAGACAAATTTCTTTGTTTAAGCATTTCACTTTCGCAGTTTAAACATATCTATGTAAATATTTAAAAATTAAGGCGATTTAAGGATCGTGGAAGGTGGGAATAAAGGAAATGTTTATATTTAAATATTTATATATTTCCGGTTATCACTAAGGCTGATGTTAAGTTCCGCTACCAAAAATATATATATTTTTTCGTAAAAAATATCTACATATTAATGCCATTGTGGTTAAGCCGGAATGAGCTTGGCCAAACGCGATTATTGTGTTAATTTATATAATTAGTCTTTCAATATGCAATATCGATATACTATAACTTTATTGACTTATCGAATATAAAACTTCAAAATAAAGTTATTTAAAGAAAATGAATTACCTGAGACTAAAATTACCACAATCGGCGTAAACAGTAACGCCTAAACTTTTATTAACGGGCTCTCGAAAGTCCTCGTCGTAGTCTTCAAAGCTACCGGAATCGGAAAAATACTCCTCGCTCGTCCACGCTACGTATTCATCACTAGTGGTTGTATCTTCATAGACGCTACAATTGAATTTATATATTTTTTGAATACATTGTGAAAAGTATTGCAATTTAAATCTCAAATGGTTTTTAATTTGCAAATTTCTTGCTATGTCATACATTTTATGGAAAAACGTTTAATTACTTGGGAGTAGTAGTCGTCATGCCATCATCAACAGAATCTGTAGATCTGCGCTTTCGTGCTTGTCTTTTATTAATTTCCGCATTTCTACCACATCTCTGTAAATAAAAACATGAAAATAATTATTCAATAAATATTTATTGATACCAACAGTAGTGATGTTGGAACGTTTAATTGTATGGAATTTGTGGGTGGATATTCCCACATGTGGTAACGTTAGTTATGAGTGGAAAAATCGGTTTTAAATTTTTTCGGTCGACGCTCAGATTGGATGGCTTAGATTGGAGTTAGAGAGTGGCGTAAAGCAGTGAGTAATATTTAATCAAAATTTTTTTGCCCGAAGTAGGATTAAAAAATATTTATTCGTGAAAACAAATTAATAATTAACGGCTCTTGTTTTTGGTCAAAATTGCAAAAAAAATTTTCCTAAAAGTTTGAGAATACCATAGATCACTTAGGGCTCATAAATCAGATACACAACATTTACTAATCAAGTACTCAGTGCCTGGCAGGCTCTATTGATTTTCCTCCCACCGGCGGCCGCGGAGCCCGGCGCAGCGCTCGTCTCAATCAGTTTAAAATAGGGTTTGCATCTATGCACTCGGGATAACAGGCAGTTGCATAAATTGCCCATAAATTTAAAATTTTGCCCATAAACTAAGTTGTTGCTCGTAAATTACGCTACTATAGACCGATACCCCAAGCTCCACCAGGCTTATTGCATATTTCGGTTGAGATGAGATTGGTAAGTTATATCTTCTTATTAATTGTCACGAGGGTAATTGTATCGAACCATTTTATCCGTATATGTATGAAGAAGGGGTTAATTACACTAACGCATAGGCTTTGCTGTTGCATGCCTGTAGTGGTTCACTTGTTGATTGCGGCACATGTTTGATAGCGATATAATATGCAAGTTAGGGATGGATATCCTAATTACCACTCAAAATACAAACATGCAAAATTAAAACGCTAGCGAATATTTTATAAATATTTTGTCTGTGCGTATAATATCTCGCGAGCGAATACCGCTTTTTTTATTATCACCATTTTAATATTTTGTTTTTCATAAACTATTTGTGTACTTCCGTTTGGTGTTATTTACTTAGTCATATTTGTATCTACTTAAGCCTAAATGCATATGTATGTGCAATATCCAGGGCCTATGATGTGCAGCGTAGGTCACATAAGGGTGGGGGAATAGAGGGGAGTAAAGAAACAGTGTCGTTATGGAAGAAAGATAAAATTTTTATCTTTCACACCGTTAATACAGTGCTAGGATGCAATCGATGCAGATAGCAGCCCTGGATTGTGCAGCGTACGTCTGAACCTGAGCGGGAAGTATGAGGGTGTAGGGGTAGATTACGAGAGGCCTGCCGCCCAGATTTGGTCCCCAGATATTGGATTTTGGTTAGGCGAGGTCAGGACGTCTCCCGGGCAACAGTTAGGGGAATAGTCTTTGTCTGACTTTCGATCAGTAATTATCTATAGGTAGCCGAGGCTTAATGTTGAGTGATGGTGTATTGAATATATCATTATTAGTAATTTTTTTAATAGTATATAAGATAAAAAATGTACTAATTCGAGATGCTTCATTATTGATTAAAATACGTGCCATTTCGGTATCTATATATATATATCGGTAGGTCTTCAATTCCAGGTAAGTTAAAAAATTAAATATAAATTACTACTTAACTAAGATATGAATCGATTTTGACACATTCTGTACCCTATATAAAAAGTATAGAAAGTAAACCTATGATCTATGAGAAAGAATAGCTATATACTAAATTTTCATATTTTGAAATATGTAGAAGCATTCGATCCCAAGCTTTGTTTATTCAATCCATGAAATATATTGAAAGTATATATTTTATTAAATAGATATTAATAATAGAGTGTACGTGTACATTGTCACTGTCCAACTACGTTCAATGGTCTCAATTAAATTTATTATTCGTATATTATTTTGTCTCGTTATTAAGTTATTAACAGTGTATACTAACCTCAGCCATAATGGCTAGCTGCGTTTCGTACAGCGCGTGCCTCGCAGGGTTGTGTCGTTCCGGGAACGCGAACGCGCAGCAATGGAAATGATGCGTCAGATACGCTTTTTCTAATCTCTGTTATGAAATAGGTTATAAAATTTGATCAAAGTAAATAATCCTGCTAATATTATATATCATGTTTGTGAAAATAGATGTTTGTTCCACATTCACACAAAAACTTATATAGCTATATTTACAGGTTCAAAGGCTATAAATATTATGAAACTGATAAAATTTCGTATACTTATTAGATCATTTTTCAGATTAAAACTGAAAAGTTATTTTAAAAAATCTTATATCTTACCTGAAATTCATAAATAGACGGAATGTATTTTAAAGTTGGAGTTTTTTCTATTCTGAGTATTTCTAAATTCTCAAGACCTTTAGTAGGTATAGATGTTATTGCAGTACTGCTCAGATCTCTGGAACAAAAAAATACAAATACATTTGTAGAATTATTATTTATAATTATTGTTAATTTTGTACACTAAATATAAATTAGTAAAATATTTCTATACATAACTCATC
Organism: Heliconius numata; assembly: GCA_016802625.1. Lineage (NCBI taxonomy): Eukaryota > Metazoa > Arthropoda > Insecta > Lepidoptera > Nymphalidae > Heliconius > Heliconius numata. The sequence goes on from JAEBDU010000099.1 coordinate 1,161,487, forward strand.
TATATAATTATATATCCATTTATTTTGTTAATAAAATACATGGAAATTATAAAATATCATAATTTATCTATTATAAAGAGAAAAATATAAATTACTTACAATTGTCTCAGAAGAAGATTCCCAGCAAATGCCATATCATCAATTCTTTTTAGCTTTGTGTTTCCTCTGAAACTCCTGTAAAGAGACAATAAATGATATAATTCTTTTAATGTAATAAAATAATCTACTAAACGACATCTATACATACAAATAAAATCCAAGTTTCTGTCCATTATTTGAAAATAGTCTTTTTTTTCAAGTATGCACTTGAAGAAAAATCGATTAAAAGACTTACACTGAAGTATAGGAGTATGTTGTGCACACAATGCACCACATAAGCTATTTTTTATCCCGAATTTCCCCCAGAATAGGGATTTACGCATACCTACAGACTATCTAGATTGATACAAAATATCTAAACATTTTTCTAGTAGATGTTAATATTTTAATTGCATTAGGTTTGCCTCAACACACTAGGAACATAATATAATTACAAAATTTACTCTAAAGTTTGATACCTATTTATGTTATCGATATTTGATGTAGATGATCATTTTAATAACAAACATTAAAATCGTTTAATCTGTTTTCATACTGTTTAACATCAAAAGTCGGTTAGATATAATCTTGAGTACTTACAACTTCGATATCTGTGAGTTTTTGAACGCGTGAGCTGGCACTTCCTCAATCAAATTGTAGTTCAGTGAACTGCAAAGATAAACTATATCTTGTTGATATGATCACTAAATATTTAACATACTATATTAGACACAATTAATAAACCAGTTTAATAACAATAAAAACAATAACAGCGCAACAAAATAATAAAGAAAATATTCTGTAAATAATTCTTTATAAGAACTTGGCTCAAATTTAAAATTTTTACGTTTCTGTGTTTTACAAAAAAGAACTTAATTTATGATGTATACTTTAACAAAACTGAAAATAAATTATACATTCTTTTTTCAATTAAATTTTTAAATTCTTTGAATTGCAGATGTATTACATACATTATTCTTCGGATATATAACTTTTTAACTAAAATAAAACTAAAAATAACATTTATAATAAAACAATTGATTAAAGTATAAAATAGCATAATCGGTCTGTACCTGTACCTACTTACACTTGGTCTGCGCGGACGCGGAGCGCGTGCGTCGGGATGCGCTTTATGTGGTTGCCTTCGAGATCTCTGAAAATATTCATTTATATAACGTAAAAACAATTAAAATGTACTCACATAACACTTTTATGGCCATAAAGCTTTTATTATTTATTAAAATAATATTTTAAAGATTTTAGATGTTATTCTACATCGACACTAAGAAAAAAAAGTACTTTATTGAAAAATGTATAAATAATTAAAGCTAGTTTTGAACGTCTTTGATGACTTGCAATAAATATACACGGCCTCACATCCCGTCAAGTTCAAACAATAGACAATTTAAATATGCGTTGCAAAATATAATCTCTCAAACATTTCAATAGTTTCTAAACTAGATAAATTACTTAAGTAGACAAATATAACCTTTCAATACATATTATTTGAGTTTGTTATTATTTATACATATATTTCTTTAACTTACATAGCTTGTAAATAAGACTGAGATGTATTTCCATTATTCTTGTCGTGCACGTGACTCAAGTTCGGCACTTCTGTGAGACCGCATGTTGTGATAATGCTTGAAATAAATACAAATTAATATTTTATCATTGTTAATAAATATTTAAATAACCCAATGAATATAAATTATAATTTTCTAAGTTTCTTAAGTTAACTATACACAGACAGAAATGGAGATGTTTCCATAGTGACAGCCTAGGGTTTATCCAGGTTTTCATTATAGGTTCCTTAAACAAAATTAAAGATCCAATATGACAATTTATTTTAAATACTGGAAGGAAGTGATTGAAGTTTGGCATGGTAGTTTAAAGTTTAGAGACTAATAAAGCAACTTATAGAATTGTTGCCATTTTGGAGCTATTTTAATAGGAAAAATAAAAATATGATGCAATCAAATTACGTCGACTACTTGTAAGTGAAGCTAAATTATATTATAATTTTAAATAAAACTCTTAATGTTAAAAACTACAAATAAATTACTTATCTTATTACTTAATTTAACCACGATTTAAAATAAGAAATTACAATTAATAATTTTTTAATCTACCATAAATATTATTATTTTAAACGACAACATTGGTCGACTATAAGAAAAGTAATAAAGAGGGTATATTCCATTTGCCGGGACGAGCTCAAATGGCGATGTAGACAATGAAAAGTAATCTCCTTCGTGTGTTCTGCAGACAACGTGACACTGGGGAAGTGGTTGGTGCTCAACTGGCACGCTCGAAGCGCCATATATTAAGAACTGAATTGAGAATAAAAAGTAAATAAAAGTTTTTCACAGTTTAGAAAAGTTGATTTTGTGGTTAGGCAACGTGGTGATGCAGATTTTAATAATTGGTATGTACGTTACATTTTTTTTTATATTAATATAATAATTAATTAAATCATTTATTGATATATTAACCCTCTGTATATAATAAATACATACATAAAATAATAATTTAAAAAAGTTTTTATTTTACTATAAGTATAGGTTAGTTTTTTTTTTCACAAAACAATTGAACATCCTTATGGGAACTCTGGGTTGGGGCAGCTGACAGGCAATGGGGCAGTTTACAATTAGGATCTAATAACTATGAATATTTAATTGTATATATAACATGTGCAACAAACAATATAGTCGATGACGTGGCTAAGGTCTAAGATGGCCGACACTGAGCGCACACCGGAAAATTGTAAAGGAAAAAAAAAAGAAATTATAAAAGAAGTTTTAAATAGATTTTGTCATAAACTGCGTAGATTACTTGTCAAGTTATGAATTTATCTCTTTTATCTGATAATTATATTTTGTTTTTAATTTTTAACCTACCTCCAGTCCACAAAAATTTTAGTTAGTTATCTTATTATGTTAAAAAAAGATTAAAAAAAATATCTAGTTTTTTTTATCTGGGGGGCCCTTTGGCTAAAATACTTAATTCGTGTTTTGAACGTAATTCTGTGAATTAAGTAAATAATTCATAGTACATTCATTCGCTAGTAGGTATATTGATATATTTACAAATAATTATTATGCTATAGATAAAAATACATACGTACAATGTGCGCAGTTCGGGCAGGGCGGGTAACGGCGCTATTCTGTGCAATAAGGGCGCTTGGGTTATAAAGCTGAAAAAAATGTTAAATATTCAGTATCAACAAAATTATTCTAAATAGTTATCAATGTCGTAGATCTATTATTTATATTATAGTTTATTTAATATATGTCATTTATATATGTATTTCAATATTATTATTTATTTATCATTTACATACGTGCATAAATACTATATATAATATTATTTAATAGAATTTATATATTTTATACCAACCGCCGTCGACTGAACCGGTAAGGAGTTGTAACATTTACACCTACCCCCTTGTCGACGCATATTTTATTATAACCGTCGATGCTTGCCACGCGGTGCGCTTCTTATATGTTCCATTGTTTTCTCAGTTATTTGTTAATATTGTTGTGTTGAATATACTCAGTGATAATCGTAAGCAGACTTTTTATTATTCACTATCAACACAACACGACCCTTAAAAGTAATTATAATTACATTCAACCTGGTATTCTCGGCCAGGAATTGTAAAGGAAAGAAAGAATTCTGAGATGGATGGAAAGCAAGGAAGGGAGTGTTTAGACATTATTTTTGACATCCTGCTATATTATGTACGGGAAATAATGTGAAACTAAAAAAAATATAACATAATGAACAAATAATAAAAACCGGTTTGTTGAACCTTTCAACGTTGTAATGAATTAGGCTAAGCGTTCTGCTCGCGTAATGATTACATATATTTAATTTATTGTTATATAAAACCCTCTAGGAGACAAAGCGTGGCGTTGATTTTCGCCACTCAACACGCAATGTCTCGAAAATTAGGCGGCGCGTGTGAAATGGAATGTCTTAACTTTAAGCCACTGTCTAATTATACCAATATTAGGCAATTCGAAATTATGAAACAATAACAATATGTATCTACAAACATCTTAGAGATGTTTATATTTCCTGAATCCGAAAATAACTTTTAAAAACAATTATGAGATTGAGATAATTAGTGGTAATAAACAGCTATAAGTGTTTTAATATGTTTTAAGTAAGCAACGGTTAAAAAATCTTTTTGTGTCCACAACTTTTATTGTGTGGATTTGGGAAAATCCTAGAGATATGCGCGCGGATAATTTAGGCTGTTTTTACAATTATGTTAAGAGATTATATTAATTTTAGTTTGAAATCCCATTGTTACATAATATTGACTTTATTACTTCTTTTTATATTACACAAAATTCGCAACGCTACTAAGTACTACGCAATGTCTTGAATTCAGGCGCGTCCTCCTTTTGCCTTTGCCTACTCTGCTATGTATTTATACTATGTATTTGCATATAGCGGAGTCGAGACATTTCAATACATTGATTGCGTTACGACTATTGATTTAACAGTTTAATTGCGATAATGCACACAGAATTAATACAGCAAAAAATACTTACAATGATTTGAGATTAGGCATTTTCGTCAGATCTTCAACAACTATGTGCTCCAAGTCCGGTGCGTCCATCACTGTTCTATAAATACATAGAACATACATTTTAGAAATTACAAAAAATAACTAAAACGACTAAAGAAAGCAAGCACTCAAAGATAAGTAAATATTCTAGAGGGAGGAAATACAAATATTTCATTCTTTCGAAATGAAATCGAACCCACAACAGTCGTATTTACAATCAATCGCTGTGCTGCGGGAACGGGAAAAAAGGGGAATTTCCATTTTACGTCTCAAAGTCCACGTAAACTACGTTGTGGGCGAAGATTATAAACTTAGAAATAAATATTTTACTTTAAAGTATGCATAGATGAAGTAGAATAATAATATAATTATAATTACATGCATTCGAAGTTAAAGGTACAATAAAAGAGATTAGTTCCGAAACCGAATAAATGTTGATAAAATTTCATCAACTAGTTCAAAGAAACAGTTTACTTTGTTTACTTTGCTAAATGGATTGTTTACTTGCTCCAAAGAGTGTGGCGTACAATATTATTAATTGAAATTTTAACTGAACTTGAAAGGACAAATTCCATTGAACTGCTTAAAATGAATTTGGTTAGATAAAGGAACTCGGACAGTGGAGGGGAATGTTAAAATGCGGAGAGGAGAAGTTAGTGTTTTGTCTCTAAGTTGTTTGATATATTACTGATTATATACTGATATATACTGATTAACGGGGTGGGTTCGATTCCCAAAAGGGAGAATGAGTTTCATTTCCTCGCTTTGGTAAAAAGATAAAGTTGGATTCTGATCGTGTTGAAAAGGGAGCTGAAATTTTTAAACGGAATATTTTGTCTATATTGTTACATATAATTGCGGAAAAAGGCATGAAGATGTCTTTTTAACTTACAAATGTTCGACTTGCTGTAGGTTGTAGCCGGCGGCGCGGATGACGCGTGCACTTAGCTTTGTTATATTTGAGCGCACAAACAACACTGAAACTGTTCCAGAATTCTGAGCTTCTCCATATTTTACTGAAAAATAAATATAAAATATTGTACGCCAAATTTGTTGCCATATTAAAAATAATTATATACCTACTTAGGGGACATACCTATTTAATACATATTGTATTCTTTATTATAATATTGATGAATAATACTTATTTTTATCAATATTCTCCAATAAACATAACAGCGTTGAATTCCACCTTTCTAATGACTCGAAAATTAGGCGATAATTTGAGAACTAAAATAATAATTTCGAAACGAACTTTTGAGTCACTGCTTGCGGGAGTCAACACCGCGCTTTGTCTCGTTACCAGACGGAAATGAAAATATTAAATATTTCATCCTCCCAGTGGGAATCGAACCCACAACCGTCGCGTTTACAGCCCAACGCTTATGACCCTGCGCCACGACGAGCTCACAAAAACTTTTTAGTTTTCGCTTAAAATAGAAGTCTATAAAATTCTGAATTGTTTTAGCGCCTATCAGTTAGTTTTATTTATTGTATGCGTAGGTTTTCTTTTTAAATCTATTATTTATTATCATGATAACTGGTATGGAGGATTTTCGGACGTCATAATCTACCTATTTTAGTACGTAATACAATTGCAGAAAATGAAATTTTTTTTCAGAATTTTATAAAGAATGAGGATTAAAATATTATAGAAGAAATAAGATAAATAAAAAAATATCAAAATAAATTCGTTCTTAGGACAAAGCATGGCATTAAGTTCTGCCACTCAACACGGAACGTCTCAAATAGGCGATGTGGGGGGGGTCTGTGGTGTGTGTTCTTTAGGAGTGTCTCAACACTAGCCTATGCCTCCCATGCGGGACACAGCTTAAAAACTCACTCTCTAAAACATTAAGTAATGCTAGCAAACAAAACATTGGTTAAATACCTCGTTTCGAAAATAGCTTAGTTCTTGTAAGTGAATGTTTGTTTTATAGTTCCTTAATGTCGACTTCAAAGAGTCCACGTCTATGTATATCATTTACGTTGAAAATAATTATTTTGTGTACACAAGGACACCCCAAACAAGAATTTTTACGAGTGCAGTTCAAAAATAAACGTATAAATCTTTTTATTCTTGCATATACTTACCTAATATATGCATATGCATGTGGTTCCTTAGATAGTGCATAGTATTTGTCAGCGTACCTTTCAATTGCGTTAGAATTTAATAAAATACGTTGTTTTCAGTAAGATTTGCCATTAATTTAGATTTTTCTAACTTCAATTTCAAAGTTTTTTGTTGTTTCTTTGTTATTTTAACATTATTTGCAAGTTAAAAAAATATTATATATATTACATTAAAATTATTAATATTTTCGTTGGTAAATGAATTAAAGTACGATTGTCTTGTCACACAAAGTGTGTTCTACGAATAGAAGAGTAATGTCCTAACTTCAGGCATTACTTATTATGTTTTCTGATAAAACTGGGAAATTCTAGAAAAAAAATAATAATATGAATATAATGAAAAGCCTAAATTCCCGAAAATAAATTAAATCATAAAATGAATTACCTACAATATGTTTAAAATATCAGCTTCAATAAATAAAAATCAGCTTAACGACGTAACCTACATACAACAGTATACAGAGAGACCTAGTGTTAAAACACTCCGTTTCCCACTTTCTGCAAATATTTTTAATTAATATAATATATTAATTTAATTCATTGAGTGTTGAGTGGCGGAACTCAACGCCCAAATGAAAATATTGATAAATAATATTTCATACATACATAATATCTAGGTCTGATATAATGAATTTCGCAATAAACGGGCAAATATTGAATACACCTTAGTTTATTGTGTTGTGTATCATTTATATTTGCTAGAGTTATCGCGAGATAGGAAATACTAATATTGATTATTACTAATCAAACTGGAATGTTTTGTGGGCACTGTCGTAAATTACAAAAGATCTATATTTAATTGCATAAATTGATCATATCAATGTTTCTAGTAAAAAAACAGCTAATTGAGTATAATAATAAAAAATAAATTGTATTCGTCGAACATTTAAGAATAACGGCATTGAATTCAACCACTACACAAATGTCAAAATTCGGCGAAAAGCGGGGTATGGAAGTGTCTTAATAAGAGCGGAGTTTCTCTTTTTCCTCTTTCATAAAATAACTAAATTATACAGCACAAAAAGCACTTTTCAATTGAGACCACTTGTTCCTGAGATTAGCGCATGCAAACAAACAAACTCATCAGTCATATAATATTAATATAAATATATGGATTATACCAAAGTAAAATTTTACCAACATGTAGAAAATGTGAATATAAAGTGAAAAAATTGAAGATAATTGACCCATCCAATTAACTAGCAGTCCTACAGACAGACTATTCTCACGCAATCTAATATCGTTCAAATGTACATTTTAATAGTGTTCGATGTAATTAGAAAAAACGAATTATTCTATCGTCGTATTATCGTATAAAATTCCATAAAGTACCAGAGTCGTTACAGAGGTCCGTAAGCGCATTCGAGACAAATAGATTTCAAAGACGCACCTAATATTGATGATTGTCGGTTCGATATCCACTCAGAGGAATAAATTATCATGATTTACCTACTTTTATCTAATTTACTTTTAGCAAGAGAAAGCCTCGCATTGAGTGTTGTCACTACACACGCAACGTTTCGTAGTTATTGTATTTTTAAATTTTTTTATTTCGTTTTATAAACCGAAAATAAACCAGAGTAAAACCTGAAACCACATACTCGTAGGTACAATAACGTAAAATTCGTGACATATATGTTGATTTTGACATTTAGCGAAACGTGAGAACTATATTAACATTTTATATGTTGTTTATTTACTTAAGAGTATTCTCTCGCAGTCGCACTCGTAGTGATGTACCTAATGATTACTTTTTCTAGTATAGTAAAAAAAAATCAACTTCATACTACGAAAATATTAAATATTGAATACCAATTAAATTACCAAGCACGATATTGAAATTCAGACCTAACTGGCTTCCAAATAATCGTTTGATGTGGATGATACTGTAACTATGTGTAGTATTGAAAAAATATTATGAATTGTAAATTGTTATTGTTATTATTAGCTTCACCCTGTATCCCACATATATAAATGTAGACAACAGTGTTAAGACACTTTGTTCCTCAGTTTCATCCCAATATAGTGAACGTCTTAGTGAAAATGAAACGGGACGATCCCGTTTAAAAGGGGACGTCTGGCCACGTTAGAGATGTATGATATGTTGATATGTATATATGTAATGATAAACATATTTATGAGAAGCGGTGCGAGCGCGCTAATTTACAGGTTAAATATTGTAAATATAACATCCGTGACTAAACTAATAATAATCTTACAAAAATATATATTAAGTTTGGCTATTTATTAAAAACGGTAGTTGTGCATTCAAAATTAGTTTATTTATACAAGTTAATAGATAGCTTTCTTTCAATAAGAGTTAGGTAGACCAATAGAAAAAATGCGAGAAACGATGAGCTGTCTGTCTATATTTTATAGTAAAAATAAAACTGCTTCAAACTTTTTGGATAACAGAGTTGGCAGAGAGTTAAGATTTTCCAATTTCCAGACACTCCAAAACTTTCGAGACATTACGTGTTAAGTGGCGCAACTCAATGCCGCGCCGTGTCTTTTAGGGCGGAGGAATGAAAACAATTTGTAATGACAGTCTAAAGCTTCAAAGTAAACCTATGTTAGTAGGTACCTGTTATTCCCCCTTGAGACCGTCTTGGCTATGTTGGACAGCATCTGACTATTAACGAGATGTTTGGAACCTCGATTCCCACTACAGAGTAGAGAGATTGATAATATTTAAAATGTTTTAAATTTCCGCACTTTTAGACATAGCGCGGCGTTGAGTTCCGTCGCTCAACACGCATTGTTTCACATTGGACTGGTATGCAGGAAAACGTAAAAAAATTTCTAACATTTAAATTACACTTTTAGTATTTAGAAACGATATAAAATTAGAGCCCAAATGAATATAATATATGAATATCATAATAAAGCAAAATTAATGTGTAAACAAACAGTAAAGTATTGAAAATGTGTTTTTCTTGCATTATTTTTACGTTCTATGTTAATAGTATATACTGACTGATTTTACACATCCGGTACAGTCTTTCTCTATAGATAGACTGTAAAATAAAACTGTTATTTTTTATATTTAAGAATATGGATGTTAATTGTTTCTTTAATTGATATTTTAACAATTCGCAATTAATTAATGCAATGGAAGCAGAATATATACTCAAAGCTATACTATATATATATGCTCGAATATAATATGTACTCCAAGTACAAATAATTAAAAAATATACCTTTATTTTTGTAAAACACTAAATGATTTAATTCTTACCAATAACACTAAAATAAATGAAAATAATAAATAAATAATAATAATTTGTTCATTCCCCATTCGGTTCATGAATTCTTTCATTGCAGGGAGCATGTCAGACGATGATTTCTGCCACTCAATACACAATGTGTCTCTGTGAAAAACGACGGAGTTTCTTCAGACTGGGTTCTGTATGACTACAATTTTTTTAATATTTTTTCATGACATATATATTCCTTTCATGTATTTTAAATAAGTAATTCGTTCAATCCGGATATCACATTTCTTTTTTTAAATTTACATATAGCATGGTAGGCAGAAGGAACCCTCTGTTCCTCACTCCCTTCCCCATGCACAGATAAATTTTTGAGTGTCGGAATAGAAATAATTCATATCTCCAATTGAAAATCGAACCTACAGCCTTCAACTTTACAATCCGTCAGCCACATAACCCAAATGAATGCAGTTTCGACCTACATTTGCGACAAGCAATGTTTACTCTAACCGCAGAGTGCAGGTGGAGCCAAACCGTCCTGTCAGCCAAAATACACAATGGAAGCGTATGCCATATGACAATTGACTGACCTGGATTGAAGTTTAAAATTAAATAAGGTCTAATATTCGTGGTAAAATTTAAATGTAATAACGTGTAAAATATTTAAATGTAAAATTCAAATGTAAATGTTTAAATTATTATCATTCTGCGACTCTAATACTTAAAGCGCGGTGTGGGTAACAGAGTGTCTTAACACTAAGTGTCCCTTGTCTGCCTTGTTACGTGGAAAATAACGTGAAACTAATGTGAAATAAAATATATGAGGTGCATCTCGTTAGCGTTTTGCCTTACAAAAAAATACTCGTAGTTATTCAAAATAGTTCCCCAACAAATGAATGTCCTTCCTATCGCCGAAATGTCAAACAAAATTGACATAATGACATCTTATTCGTATACGAGTACCGACGTGTATGAGTTATACATTTGTATCTTGACACATTGCCGGCCGCCGGCTGCCCTTCGAAGATAAATTACACCGAATTTATTATATGGTTTCACGTAATATCACTAACGAGTATTTTCTACGTAATAACTTCTGTGTGTAGACAGCAGACACTAATTTATGAAGGCTTGTCTTTATAAGTATGTAGTTTATATAGAATTGTTTTTAGGGTTCCGTACCTTTTAAGGAAAAAAGGAGCCCTTATAAGACCATTTGTTGTCTTTCCGTCTGTCTGTCTGCCCATACAACCAACCCATACAACAGACATGATTTTTTTCGAACCCTTAGAGCGCGAGTACGACTCGCTCTTGGTCGGTTTTTTTTGCTCAAAGCTTTATCCTGCATATAGCAGTGTACACACTAGGTCTGCCTAGTGAGTGTGAAAACACTCTGTATACAGATTTCTTAAGGTTTCCAAAGTGTGTTGAGTGGCGAAACTCAAAATTACCTCATTTTGCTTGAAGAACAAAAATATTTTATAAAGAACTTAAATATTTTTATTTTGTATTGTTAACTTAGATCAAATTTGTCGTTCAATTAACTATTTTTTTTTCTGGTCTACTAACATATATCATAATAAATCATTAATAATTTTGGCAGTTATCCGTCGCTTGCTTACGAGCTAGTCTAATGATGGAGCCAGGATCTGAACAGGGGAACTCTTCAAATTCATCCATAACCAGGTCGCATATTTTACAAATAGCATATTTTACGAGATAGTAAACCCATTGGTGTTCAAAAGTTTAGATGAAAACATCAGTTTTATGTATTGGAATGGCTATAAACACTGTGAGAGCATTACATAAATTATGTACCGTTTTTATATCCCAGCCGTAACATTGAGGATCTATATCTATATAAATATTTCATAGCTATGGGAAAATATTTAATTTTAAAGTTGAAAATAAAATTAAAGAGCCTTCTCTTGTTCGCTTCGATCGTCTTCCCTCCGCTCATTTCGCTCGGCTTAATGATAAAAGGAATAGAACTCTTAGTGCATATTTTTGGAAATATATTTAGTAATTTGATATTAATCTCCATCTCCATATATGTAATAAAAGGGTTTAGAAACATTGATTCCGTACAAGAAAAATTAAAAAAAAAAATGGTCGGTTAACATATTTATTATAGAAGTTATAAAACCACTCAGCAGAATTCTTGTCTGTTTGTCACGCAAAAACTATCGGACAGAAATAGATGAATATTTGTACAGCCTAGGATCTGGAAGTAGTTTTTTGTAATTTATACCGGTTTCGATTATAGTTTCGTACCGAAAACTACAGAATTAAATGAATGAATTTTGACATAGTTATTACTATTGTTCACTAGCCAACTATTATTTTGAACTATTGTTCAAAATCCAACTAATAAGAAAGTTTTCCTCATAGAGTAGGTACAGAGCAATTTTAAATTAAATTTAAAAATTAAATCAGCTTCACGCTGTATCCTACACAGCAGGGTAGGCAGAGGGAATGTAGTTTTACGTCACCTAAGGTTTTTATAATTTTCATATGATAAATCTTAGGAGCATTGTAAATTTTGCATTATATGTATATTTAAACAGGAACGTAATTCGGTGTACCAAGTAAATAATTCAGTAGATTAAGCGGGCGAAGCCGCGAGCGGGTCGCTAGTATAATAATATATTTATCTCTTAATTAGTAAAAATTACTTTTAAAAAATTAAAAAATGCAGTACGGAAATAGCGTGCATGAATCAATATAGAAAGATAATAATTACTTAACCTTGACGACGCATTTAGACTTCATTACATTAGATAGGTTATTGATAACGTGGTAACTGATAACGTTGTCATGCTTAGACAGAGGTGTTTGGCAATTAGGTGTACGTTTTAACAGATTTTTGTCAATCTATTATATATACTTGTATTAACACTAGGTTCCCTCTGCCTCCCCTGACGTGTAAGATATACAGCGTGAAGCTTATTTAAACAAAAAATATGAGCTAAGTTCCTTTATTTAACTAGAGCTTGGAAATACTAGTATTAGTATTCCCCTAATTAGAATCGAAGTTAAAGTCATCACACTCACAATGAAACGCTGTCTCGTTGAACCACGATGCCCTCAATACAAAGAATCATTATCAATATTCTGAATTATATTTGCAATACACACCCGCATAATTTAAAAACAAACAGTTTACGTATAGTACTATGCTGGTAGATAAAAACAATATCTTATTTAACGGATTTCACATTATCAGGTACGGCGGGTTGAGTGACTAACGCGACGGTTCTGTGTTCGATCCCCACTCGAGAAAGTGAAATATTTATTTACGTTTATATTTCCAGTTCTTCGGTTTGGTCTGTGGCAGAGCGCGGCGTTGAGTGGGGAACGGAGTGTTTTAACACTAGGTTCCCTCTGCCTACCCTGCTGTACGCGAGATATAGCATGAAGCTGATTAGATTTAATTTTAGGTATGGCTAATTTTTTTTTTATCTTCACGCTGTATTCCGTAGGTATAAGAGAGTAGCTAGAAGGAACCTATTGTTTAGACTCTCCGTTCTGGAAAATAATTTCTCGAAACGCAATATTTCGAAATTTTCGAGACAGGCGTGTTGAATGGCGGAACTCAACGCTGCGTTTTGTTACCAGAGCGAAGAAATGAAAATAACTCATTTCCCCGAGTCTCACGACATGATGTTGCGCCACGACGGCCTCAGTTCATAAATGGGCAAAAATGTTAAAAATATCTTTTATCTTAAATTAAAATAAATATAATAGGCTTGTTTGTTAAGTCACATAATCCACAGATATTAAGCAATTAAACGATGTTGCCAGTTATTTTGTCATTACACTAAATTTATATGAATTATAATTGTAATGACAAAAATAAATTATTGGTATATGTAGGTCACTTGGTTTTACATTTGATTGGATTTATTTTTCTTATCTGTCCTAAGAAGATTCTTATGCTTCTTTGAGCTTCGAAGAATAATATAAAATCCGAAAGAAGATTAAAAAAGTAAACAGAAGAAGCCGGAGATAAAAATAAAATTCAACAGAAGATGATTTTATTACAATACTCATAATAAATTGTATTTAGATATTCAACAACATTGTTAAATATCTAAGCACGATTTATTTCAAAAACATATACCTATCATATCTGTTTGTTGCAATTTTCGTTATTTGGGCATCAGCCAATTTTATATTTCAAGACCTATGTTACTAGGTTTATAGTTTATTAAATGTGTTATAAATATATCAGAAAAGATTTTTCCGGCATAGAAGGGTAGACAGAGGGAACATAGTGCTAAGACACTTTGTTTTCCACTCTTCAAGTGTATTAACGTCATTTGAAACTAATTTTGAAAATTTAAGTAATAACATATTTTTACCTGAAATATTTTAAAACAAAATTTCCTAACCTATATTTAATTTTGTTTGAAATATAAAAATTGTAGTTTTTTATATTTTCAAATATTATTTTGGGAATAAAGAAATAAAATAGAAATCGTATAGTTACCTAATTATACGATTCAAGTGATTCGTTACTTGCATTCCAAATAGATTTTTAACAAAACAAAAGTATTATTAATTTGTGTTTTGTCTAATCTGAATTAATGGATACTCCAAAAGTATTTTTCATTTCTTTATAATATTTATATTTTTTGTAAGGTGATTCAAGATACATAATTACGTGGCCGGAACCGGTAAGGAGTTGTAACATTTACACCTACCCCCTTGTCGATGCATATTTTATTATAACAGTCAATGCTTGCCACGCGGTGCGTTTTCCATGCGTTCCTTTATTTTATTTAGTATTTCATTCCAAATTTGTGTCTTTCGTGTTTTGTTATAGATATATATATATGTTTGTGGTTGAATTTCTTTTGTACTGCACCTGTAATCGTGTTCAATTGTGGTTTTACCATTTGTGTTATAACTATATGTACCTACATTTAAAATGGTGTTGGTTAAATTCAGTGCTAACCGTAAGTGGATTTTTATTATTCATAACTGTAACTGTAAACGCGACGGGGTGCGGGTTCTATCCCCATTTCTTCGCTCTGGTGTCGAGGCAACGCGCAGCATTGAGTTCCGTTACTCAACACGCAATGCCGGATATGAATATGAACGGAACACTAGGTTCCCTTTGCCTACTCTACTGTATGCAGAATACAACGTGAAGCTGATTTATATATTTGATTTTTATTATTTTTTTTATTCATTAACATAACTGTTTTATTTATTTATTATATTATTTTATTATTTATTTATTTTGATAATATGAGAATAAGCTGAGATTACATACAATGTTGGATTTGCAAAACTAAAAGCTAACTCTTGTTTTTAGTTAAACTACGCTCCGTGCGAGCTAAAAGTTTTTGTTTTTCAAAGAACTAAACGCCATTTTTCACGCGTTCGTAGTAAATAAATCTCTTTCCTAACGAATCGACTGACATTTGTTTAGTCAATCCGACTTCTATTATCTCGACTTTAGAAACAGAATTTTGCACCTTTCGGAAAACATACATACATATATTTTTTAAATTTTATACTCGGACACTGTTTTTACTCTTTATAAAAGTCAAAATGTTGTATGAAATAAATATAATAGTGATGGTTTGGGAACCATACCTACGTTAAATACTACGTATGTTTATCATATGAAATGGTATATTTTATTTTCACGCTATGTATATCCCGTATATATCACATTAGGCAGAGGGAACCCAGTTTTAAGACATTCGTGTCCAACGCGCCGCCTAATTTTCGAGACATTGAGCGTGTTGAGTGGTGAGACTCAACGCTGCGCAACGTGTTATGGGCTAAATGATATTTAGCTCATAATACGATATATGTTTTTGTAATTAACTAAAAAAAATATATAATATTCGATCAGAAATTCTTGTTACAAGCATTGCTAATTTCTAATTAAGTTTAAAATTATTTTAATATTCAACAAGTGAACCGCTTACGCTTAGTAGTATCGTTTTACTTAATTTAATATAATTTGCAAAAAAAATAATAACTAAAACTACTAACTAACTTAAACTAAAATCGAAAATATGATTATATCATCACTTGTAATTGTATTTTTCTTTGTTCCAGGAATTCCCTTCCCACAACACAACAGCGTCACATAAAGACAACAAACTTTTATTAAAATGGCCGCTTTCAGCTTTGGTAAGCATTTATTTTTTGTCTTTCTCGACGACTAAAACTGACTAAATATTGGCGAAGTTTACTTATTTACTTTCATAAATAGTTTTCCATAAATATACATAAAATAAATATTATAAATAAAATAATGAAGAACGAAGATTTTATTCGATATAGAAGTCTAGACTTCTAAATCGAATCTACACATATAATCGACGTGGTATACTAATGTAAAGAAATAACACATACCATAACTAGATTTATAGAATAACTTGGTAGATCTAAAATATGTTATTATCAGCGTTGTCAGACGTCACGATTTTTTGCGGGAAAATTTAAGCGGGATAGACATTGTCGCGCTTTTAGTGATTTATTCCACGCACTTTGATAATACTTTTTTTTTAAATAAGTTATTTATTGACAATACCAGAGATAAAAACCCCGCTTTTCCCCAAGACAACATTTGGCAAACTTGGTGTACACATTTTGAATAAGTAAATTATTATTAAATAAATTAATAAATAGTTACACTATTTATCTTTTTTTAAACAAAAGTATATATTATTATTAATGTTAGTAATAAAGTGACGAAGAATATTATTATTAAATTCAACTTAGTATATATATTACTCTAAAATGTTTTAATGGTCGTTAAAAAGGAACGAAATTAGTTTTTCGTATTACTTATCTATACAAAGATTTCTATATATTTAAATTTTGACTATTGCATAACTTTTTATTTACTTTGCTTAAAGTAAATAAAATTAGGGCACTCTAATATTTCATGTGTAGTTTATTTGATGTACAAGCGTTTTATATGTTCTTTAATATACCTACTCAGCTTGGTCCTTCCTATATTTCAATATTTCGCTATATGTTTATCGATTTCTTAGAAAAATTGTGTATGATATTTAATGACAAAAATTGCATGATGTAAGGAAATTTGGAAATATAATGTAGTTGCTTTGTCTTAAATGGATTCCTGGCTTAAGATTTGAAGATCCTCTGATCCTCTTTAATATATATAAAAACTCCTAAGCTTTGTACTTTCATGAACTAATAAAAACATTCTGATTTAATAGATACATTGTACATACATTGTAAGATCTGATTTAATAGATCTGATTTAATAGGTCTGATTTAATAGATACATTGTACATACATTGTGTACTTACATACATTACATAGATTGTAGTATGAGTTCTATTATATAAATGACATATTTAAAATATACTTCAGTTATTCTTCAAGCACATAATTATGTATTCGTTTTATGTGACGGCCGTTTGGAGTTTGAAGTTGGGAAATCTCAAAATATGTTATCGACTTTACATTTAATTTTTTTTTCAGTAGTTTTATAATTACTTCATATGGTGGCAGCTTGGAGACTACATAAAGGCAAAGTGTGTCAATCTACCTTGCCTAACTGAACTTTTAATGCACATGTCTACAAAAATTTTTTTATTCTACGTTTTCAACGAAGAAAATGTAGTGAACACTAACTTTTTGAGTATGCGAAAAATAATCGGAACTTTAAAAAGAATTGTCAATTACTTGAATTTTTTTTGGGACAGCAGTGGGGATCTCCTCGGATATTAACTAAAAACAATGTCAACAGATACACCGAATGTAAAGGTATATTTATTGACGTTGCCTTTAGTTACTGTTCGAGCTTTCAATGCACAATCTGCAACTCAGGATTTCTTAAATATGCTAAAAGATAACGTAAATTTTATAATGTACTTTTAATTGAATTGTGATGGAACTATTATGGACTGACGGACTATGGACACAGTAATGGAGACCTTTACGTAACGGCAGATGAGAGACAACCTAAGAGCAAAGTGTGCTGATCTACTTCGCTTTTAGTTTGCTTCTGATCATTCAGTGCACATGTCAACTGATGGAAAACGTATGGTACATAACACCTTGGTAAAAAAGTACTTAAAAATGTAAAAACTACATTAATTTTGTAATGGCACTCACTGTGACGGCAGTTGGGAGACTACCTAATTGCAAGGTGTATCTATCGACTTTGCCTTTAGTTACTTTCCAATCTTTCAGTACACATGTCTATAGATGAAGTACGTTTGCTAAATACAA